>APFE031106740.1:284851-304538 GCA_000404065.3 Pinus taeda | reverse complement strand
AGGTGTATGAACATCTGGATACAAGTTTTGCTGATGATTTGACCGCCCAAGAGAAATTGCCTTCAAAACCCTAGGAGAAGGAAATGAACCTTGCCTAGGCACAACTGAAGCATGGATAAGCTGTAAAATGACCCTATGGAACTTGACATGATGATGACAACCCTCTGAATGATGATAGACTCAGCTGAATAGTGACATAAATTGGCATTTGGGCAATTTTAGGAGTGAGAGCAAACCCTAGACCTAATGCCTAGTGACCAAATTTTGCTTGAAGACTCACTGAAATGACAAAATTTGACCTTGACACTTCAAAATCACTTTGTAAGAGCATATTTGATCACTGGAGGAAGGATGGAAAGACTGACACTAATAGGTCCCATCTTTAATTTCGATCCCCACTTAGGAAAATCAAATTGCCTTCCAAGGGGTGTGTATTATTTGTGGGTGAGTGGCCCCTACATTCCGCTAAGATGCACATCAACCCCTTTTCCCTAAGTTTCTTCACCAAAATTTGCATTAAGCCAAAAATAACAAAATTGCAAATTGTTCCTCTCAGCTTAGGAAAAATAATTAGGAAGGGACATTACACACAATGTCACAAGAAGTAACCCAATCACCAAATAAACTTAACCAACTTAAGAATCAGATGTGTTAGCCTGCTTAAGATATGATATTCATAAAATTTTCAGATCTGATCTATTTATTATAGCAATGATGCTAAAGACAATGCCCAAAATGCTCAAAAATAGGAAAATTTCACCGAAACTTGAAAAATCGAATTTTGACCCTCTTTAAGTGTGTGATTCAGAAATTGCCGATCTAATATTTTCAGTTATGCAGTAAATTCCAGCAAGCATAAAATTATATCGAGGCTAGATCTAAGATGCCCAAGTGGCCAAAATTTAGGAAATTCAAGATTTTGCTATTTTAAGTGAATTTGACCTAGAAGAATGTGATTTTAGGGTTTAATACAACTGTTATTATTGCTGTAATAAAACATAACCAAAATGAGGGTTTAGAAGTCAAAGTCTAGGTGCAAAGCCTTGTAGATGCAATTGCTAATATTGCCCAAAATTTTGGAGCCCAAAAATATGCAAAACAACCAAGGAATCAATGTTGAAAATTTCAGAGGAGGGTTTAGGGAAAATAGGGCAGAAAAAGGTCAAGGAAAGCCCACAGAAAGACAAATTTCCAACAGTTCTTCTGATCCAACGTAGGCCCTACTGGCCTCTGCGTCAGCTTGAAACCCTCTGCGTTTGCCTACTGAGGGCCTTCTGCGTCACTCCTGCAGCCTTTGCATGGATGACGTAGGCCCTTCTGGCTCTGCACAGTCTCTGTTACCTCTGCGTGGCTTCCTCTGGCTCTGCGCAGTCTCTGCTGCCTTTGCGTGGCTTCCTCTGGCTCTGCGTTTGCCTCTTCTGCGTCTGCACTAATCTGCTGTCTCTCTATTATGTACTTGCTGCCTCTTGACTGCTCTCCATACCACTAGTTCAATTTCTCAGCAAACCCTGCTCCAGAAATTGAACTGACTGGTCTCCCTTAGTGTATTCTCCAAGTTCCCTTCAAACCTCCTCTTATACTATTCCTGTTAACATCTCAACGGCCTAGATTAAGTCCCTAATCAATGGCTAAGATTAGATCTGGCTTGATCCATGTCTTTTGGACCATTCTAACACAGATTCGTATTAATATACATTAATATTTTATTTTTCCTAAGTTTAGACTTAGGGACTCCATTAAAAATATTAATTATTTTAATATCTCATGATCTGTTTAGAATCTGCCCAAACCCTTTCTGGGTACTGGAGATCTTATGTGCCCCAACCTTTCCACCAAATTTTGTGGCTAGAGCACATCTGATGCTACCCCAAATCAACACTCCCTTTTAGCGAGAACTGTGCTCTAGCAATACTCCTCACTGAGTATTACTCTGACCATCCGGCGTCGGTACCTGTGCTGATGCTAGGCCTTCCTGCCCAACATCCTCTACACTGCTGCCTCTTGTACTGTTGCCCATGACTCTGCTACTGCCACTGCTGCATCTGTACGGCAACTCCCTCTACATCCGTGCTGCTGCTAGTCCTTTCTCCCAACACTGCATCCGCACTGCAACTCCCTTTGCCTCTGTGCTATTGTTGGTCCTTTCTCCCAACACTACATCTGCATTGCAGCTCCCTCTTCATTCATGCTACTAACACACTACTTCTGAAGGGGGTTCTTTACCATCCCAATCTTTTCCCTGAAGTAGTCAAATTTTGACTTTCCAAGGCCTTGGCGAGGATATCTGCCACTTGTTCCCTTGTAGGAGTGTAGCTCAACTGTACAGCTCCTCGTTGGACACAATCTCTGACAAAGTGACACCGGATATCAATATGCTTTGACCTATCATGGAATACTAGATTCTCAGAGAGTTTGATGCAACTCTGATTGTCACACATGATCTTGGTTGCCTCCATATTTCTTCTTAATAGGTTTACCAACGGTTTTCTAAGCCATATGGCCTCACATGAAGCTGTGCTTGCTGCCATATATTCTGCCTTAGACGAGCTCATAGCCACAGACTTCTGTTTCCTACTGCACCAGGAGGTCATTCCTGATCCAATGTTGAAATAGTACCCAGAGGTACTTTTCCGATCCACTGAACTTCCTTCCCAATCTGCATCAGTAAATCCACTCAACCTGATATCCTTCCCCTTGTTGCAAAAGAGCCCATAATCAATTGTTCCCTGTAAATACCTAAGAATGTGCTTGGCTGCTGCCCAGTGAGCCCTCTTTGGTTCCACCATGAACTGACTGAGGGTGTTGACAGCGTAGCAAATATTTGGCCTGGTATTGACTAGATACATCAGGGATCCTATGAGTTGTCGATATAGGGTAGGATCGACATCCTTGTCTTTTGATGCATCAATCTTCTTCCAGTTGGTGATCATTGGCGTAGCCATAGGTTTACAGTCTCCCATCCCAAAACTTTTAAGGATTTTTGTAGCATACCTTACTTGCCCAAGGAAGATTTCTCCTTTCTTCTGCCAAACTTCCAACCCTAGGAAATAGTGCATTCGTCCCAGATCCTTCATATCGAACTCTGTGGTTAGATTCTTCTTGCAGTCTTCAATGAGTCTGGATGATCCTGTCAGGAAGAGATCATCCACATATAATACTAAGATAAGTGGCTGGCTCTCTATGACCAAATAGTAGAGATTCGAATTTGCGTCACTCTTGACAAACCCCATCTTCTGCAAATAGCCATCTATTCTACCATACCATGCTCTTGGTGCCTGCTTCAGCCCATACAAGGCTTTCTTCAGTCTGCATACATGAGACTTCTTCTCATGAGTTTCAAAGCCCTCTGGTTGTTCAATGTATACTTCTTCTTCTATTACCCCGTATAGAAATGTTGTCTTGACATCCATCTTATGGATCTCCCATCCCATCTGGGCTGCAAGAGATATCACGGTCCTAATAGATGTATACCTGGCTACCAGGGTGAAGGTTTCCTCATAGTCAATCCCTTCCTTTTGAGCATACCCCTTAGCCACAAACCTGGCCTTGTATTTTTCAATACTGTCGTCCGCAACATATTTGATCTTGTAGATCCATCTTGAACCTACCACAGATCTGTCTTGAGGCCTTGACACCACCTCCTAGACATCGTTTACCATTATGGAGTTATACTCCTCCACCATCGCATCCAGACCTGATGCTAAGCTGCCTCCTTGAAGCTGGCAGACTCTCCATCCTGAGCTACTAACCCCTGATACCTATTTGGTTGTTTTCGCTCCCTTTTCTGTTCCTTGGCTCTCCGATGAAGTTTTCTGCATCACGCAGAATATGACGAAGTTCCTTGCGGGTTCTTCCTCTACCAACAGGTGCTTCTGTTTGCTCCTCTTCCTCATCTTGAGAATCTTCCTGATCTGGGGAAGGATTCTTCACTTCCGTTGGTTGAAGAGGCATGACCAACTGATCCTCTTTTGACTGCTCCTTAGAAGGCATTTCGCGAGATCTTCTGAAGGCTCTGTCCTCCATGAACTTTACTTCTCGTCGTACTACTACCTTGTTGCTTCTTGGAAGATAGATCCTGTATGCCTTAACGTTCTCGCTATATCCTGCCAGATACCCCTTTTCAACAGTCTGATCCAGCTTCTTCCTCTTTTCTTCGGGTATGCGACAATATGCCAAACTCCCAAATATCCTGAAATGACTGACTTCAGGTGTCTTACAAGTGAAGACTTTCTTTGGAGTAATCTTGCTCAATGCTCGATGAGGAGTCCTGTTCTGAACGTAGATAGCTGTGTTGCATGTTTCCGCCTGCAGGAATTTTGGCATATCCTGATCATACAACATGGCCCTAGCTGCCTCTACAATAGTCCTGTTTTTCCTTTCTGCCACCCCATTCTGCTCCAGATTGTAGGGAGCTGTCTACTCTCTTATGATGCCCTCCTTAGCGCAATAATCGGTGAAGTCCTTATCGACATACTCTCCACCATTATCTGAGCGCAAGACTTTTATTTTATTACCTGTTAGATTCTCCAATAGAGCCTTGAACTCCTTGAATCGACAAAAAACCTCATCCTTGGTTTTCAGAAAATAGATCCAAGTTTTCCTAGAGTGGTCATCAATAAAGGTAAGGAAATACTCGACATTGTTGAGAGCTTTGACAGACATAGGTACACAGATATCTAAGTGTATCAATCCTAGTACACTCTTGGCCCTGTGGTTTCTTCTAGGAAATGCCGCCTTGGCATACTTTCCCAGAGTGCATCCCCTGCATACATCTCATTCCGTACTCAGATCCGGAACTCCTATTATAGTGCTCTTGAGAATTCTCAGAGCTCCATGGTGCAAGTGACCCATCCTTCTGTGCTATAGTTCATTCAGGTCTTTGTCCCCATGACTGCCTATTAGTGCCATTAGAGATTCTAGTTGTAGTCTATACAACCGATTACTTTTGATCCCGATCTGCACTTTCTTTTTCCAGCTTGGGTGTTTGATGTATACCTTTTCCTTGATGAAGTAGACGTCATAACCCTTGCCTTGTAGTTGTGACACGGAAAGTAAATTCATCCCCAATCCTGGTACATGCAGTACATTTGTGGCACGAAACCGCTCTTCCGATTTTGTCTGCAAAACTATGGTACCCTTTCCTACTGGAGTACACTTTGCCTTGTTCCCCATGGTGATTTGAAAGTTCATCTTCTCTTCTCGATATTCTGAGAAACACTCCCTGATTCCCGTCATATGCCACGAGGCTCCACTGTCTATATACCATACTTCTGATGATGCAGCACTAGTCATGCACGCCACTTCTTCTTCCAACCTAGAAAGCCAACATAGAGAAATCGAAATCTCTCTCTCTTGTGCAGTCTTCTGAAAATTTGTGAGAGTCCCCTGAGGTGGATGCCTCTGCATCGTGGCTTCGACCCATAATTGATTTTCCCTTTCTGTCTCTGACTACTTGCTCTGATACCATGTGAAAATTCTATCACTGCAGCAATTGATTTACTTATCCTATTTATTTCATCATAAGTTATTCATGAAATTACTTCAACAAATATTAAAATAAATACCGCTGCAGCTATCACACTGTAATACAGAAACAAACATATGCACACATTGACACAGTTATTTTGGACTAATGTCCCCAGAAAAACCCAATGTGGGAAAACCGGTGCAGCAAGGGAGGATTTTATTATTCAGCAATTTTCTAGTACAATAGGGTGCCAAACTAGCTTACCCACAGATAGACAAATTTCCAGCAGTTCTTCTGATCTAGCGTAGGCTCTACTGGCCTCTGTGTCAGCCTGAAACCCTCTGCATCTGCCTACTGAGGCTTTGCGCAACCTCTCTGGCCTTTTGCGTCACTCATGTAGCCTCTGCATGGATGACGTAGGCCCTTCTAGCTCTACACAGTCTCTGCTGCCTCTAGGTGGCTTCTTCTGGCTCTGTGTCTGCCTCTTTTGCCTCTGTACTGATCTCCCGTCTCTCTGTTCTATACTTGCTGCCTCCTGACTGCTCTCTAGACCACTGGTTCAATTTCTCAGCAAACCCTGCTCCAGAAATTGAACTGACTGGTCTCCCTCAGTGTATTCTCCAAGTGCCCCTCAAGCCTCCTCTTATACTTTTCCTGTTGACATCTCAATGGCCGAGATTAAGTCCCTAATCAATGGCTAAGATTAGATCTGGCTTTATCCATGTCTTTTGGACCATTCTAACACAGATTCATATTAATACACATTAATATTTTATTTTCCCTACGTTTAGACTTAGGGACTCCATTAAAAATATTAATTATTTTAATATCTCTTGATCTATTTAGAATCTGTGCAAACCTTTTCTGGGTATTGGAGATCTTATGTGCCCCAATCTCTCCACCAAATTTCGTGGCTAGAGCACATCCAATGCTACCCCAAATCAACACATCCTACGTCTCGAGTATATGGTAGGGAGCCCTACCTAGATCCCAAAGCCATCCTGGGCCTCTTGTTAAAATTTGCAACTAGGGCCAAATTCCACCTTAGGATAATTCATATGATGGAGATGATTATTGCATTGGATTCCTCTTTTCGAGAGGTCCAATTTTGATATAAAAATCATCTCATTCTGACAAGCAGAAGTGGAATTTTGAATTTATTCTCTCTCATGCACAAATTGCCAAGGTTGGCCTCAGTCAAATGTAGGCTCAAGAAACCCAATAGATGTGTCTCTTCACCTTCAGTGAATTGTATAAATAGGAGTGACCTCTGTCCTCATTTGGACATCACTCATCACCTCATTTCATCTCTCTCTCTTCTTCGAACGTGTGGCAGAAGGCTGAAAATTTTAGGACAAGGACAGGCCGAAATTTTAGAGCAACAGTTCAGCGTTGACTAGCATCGACCAATCTTGATTTGACCAAGTTTGACTTCAGTTTTCAGGGCAGAATTCTTATTTCTCTAGGCTGAGTTGTTGGGCACAAAAATCGAGGTGTTTTGGGCAAGTTGACTTCAGATTTGACCCCAAAAATTACAACAGTGTTTCTCTCTCTTTTGACTGGGTTTAATCGAATTGTTTTGGGTTGACTTTGACTCTCCTTGAAGGCCTAATTAGACCATTGTTGACTGGGCTGCGTAGAGGATGTTTTGGTGCTGATTTGACCAACGTTGACTTTCTGGTTAGGGCTGCAGTTGACTATTTTTCACTGTTGATTTTGACAAGGTTGTTTTGACTATGTATTGGGCAAGTAAATTTGATCTATGTACTCTCTCTCTCTGCTGAATTATTGAATAATAATAAGAAGATTTGATCGAAGGGTTTTCCCCACATTGGGGTTTTTCCTTGGCATCCGCCAAATCTTGTGTCCTCTTGTCTTGGTTTGTCTTTTGCACATGTTTTTAAAATGTGATTGCTATTGGAAATAATTAGAAAATTGTCATTGGGTTGATAAGGAACATTGAAGTAAATTGTGCTAAAGCATTGAACATACCATTGTTATCTAAAATTAACATGGTACCGAAGCTCAGGTGAAGTAAAAGCCCAAGCAAAAGTGAGGAAAAGCAATCACTAAGGTAAGTTGTTGGACAAGAACTTGGAACTAGTCCCAATGACGACTACATCCTACTTCAAATCCGAGGAGAAGCATAAGGACAAATCCAACTATCATGCATGGAAGATGTCTCTAGATTTGACATTGGAAGAAAATGATGCCATGGACTATGTCAAAGGAAGAGTAGTGGAGCCTCCTTCAAATGCATCCACAACTGCACAAACAAAATATAAGAAAGGTGAGCTTAAAGCTAAGAAATTATTGTTGATTCTATTCACAAGCCTTTGGTTGTATATATGTATGATTTGTAAACATCTAAGGACATGTATGACAAGTTGGTTGGGATGTTCAAAGTAAATAATGCAAATCAAGTCCTCTTTCTCAAGAACAAATTGAAAGACATCAAGATGTATAGAGGAGAATCCATTCAATCCTACTTCATGAGGATTATTGAAATCAAGAATGATCTCCTATCTATTGGAGAAATCATTGGTGACAAACAGCTCAATCTTACTGCACTTGGAGGCCTTACAAGAGAATGGGATGTGTTTAACACTACCATCCTCAACAATCACTATATTTCGGGATTTGATGAATTATTGGCTAGTTGCACTCAAGAAGAAATAAGGATCATGGAAAGAGACAAGCCCTCAAATGGAAACAATCCTACCACCTTCTTCACTCATGCTAAGAGGAAGAACAATGTTGGTCGAAGAAGACTAGGTCAAGGGTACAAGTCGGGATTCAAAGAAAGAAGAAAAGGAAGATGTTTCAATTGCAACAGGTTTGAACATTTTGCTAGAGAATGTCCTCACAAGAAGGATACTCCAAGAGATGATGACAACCATAACAACAACTACAAGGGCAATGGCAATCAAAGGAACAATAGGTTCAATAACAAAGGAAAGAGGAATGCTCCTGCTGCTCGAAATGGAAATGGTCATCCTCCCAAGAAGTTGAGAAACTCCAGGTATGAAGAAGTTAATGTTGGTGAAAAGCAAAAAGAATTTTATCTTATTTCTACCCTCACCACCACCTCTCCTCCGGATACATTAGACCATTGGTTGATTGATAGTGGTGCCTCAAGGCACTTCACTGGGTACAAAGAGGCTCTCTCAAACTTGATTGAAAAGAAAATGAAATTGGAGATTATACTTGGGGATAATGCCACTTATTCCGTGAAAGGAATTGAGACTGTTACGCTTCACTTAAATCGAGGTCAAACCCTTCATTTACAAGAAGTGTTGTATGTACTTGATCTGAAAAGGAATTTGGTCTCTATTTCTGCGATGAAAGATAAAGGTTTCAAGGTGACATTCATTGATGGGAAGGCAAAGGAACCTGAGAGATGCATTTACTCTTGGATTCAGGGTTGAAGGTCTCTATCAGGTTGGAAGAAGTCTGTTGGGAGCAATAACTTGCTATACTTCTCTTTAATCCGAATTATGGCATCGAAGGTTTGCTCACCTTCATTACAAAGCCTTACCTGATGTAAGGAAGATGGTCACAGACATGCCCAAATTCAACTTAGATTATGAAGGAGTGTGTCAGGATTGTGCAGCTGGAAAACATACAAGGGGACCATTCGCCTTAAGTCAAAGTCAAACTACTGATATTCCTCAATTGGTCCATTCTGATTTATCAGGTATGTTGCCCGTGACATCTTTGGGTGGATATTTGTACTATGCAATTTTTGTGGATGACTTCTCTCGCAAAACATGGATGTATTTCTTGAAGAAGAAGGACGAAGTGTTCAAATGGTTCTGCTCTTGCAAAGCCTTGATCGAGAATCAATCAAGGAAGAAGATTAAAATATTGAGGACTGATAATGCGACCGAATATGAGTCAAATGAATTCATTTACTATTGTAGAGAAGCTGGGATTAAGAGGGATACCACTACTACATATACTCCTGAGCAAAATGGAGCTGCCGAAAGAAAAAATTGTGTGAAACCTCCTAAATCTAACAATCTCAGGAATTCTACTGCAACCAACTGAATCTACTTCACCTAGATTGTAAATTACATTACAAGCTTATTTCAGATTTCTTCTTGAAACATTGAAGTAAATTACTGAAGCAGCCTACACCAAATTAAATATGATTTTGAAACAGAGAAACTGAGCAAGGAAATAGAAACACATAGGACAACGTTATTTTTGGACAAAAGTCCTCGGAAAAACCTGTGTAGCAGCTCTGAGGGTTTTATTATTATGCAGTAGCAAATTCTGAAGACATCTCTGAATACTTCACAGGGTAATTCCTTTATAGAGAGAAATACTGGCAGAAAGAATTGTGAGGTTATCTAACACTATCATTGGAAATCTTGGTTGATCCAGCCCCAAAATGACTACACCCGATTTTCTGCCTGCCTCTGCGCAGTGTTTGCATCAGCCCAATGTCAAGCTCTTTGGGTGCTGTGTCACTCCTTTGGCTGGTCGATTTATTGCCCAGGAGATTTGATTTCTGCCTCCTGGTCTCACACCCCAGCTTCTGAAAATCGAATTCCTATGCAAATGTCGGACTCCTCACTGGCTTTTGCGTGGCTCTGTGTCAGCACCTCTGACTCAATGCTGCCACTGTTGGATTACTCTCTGCCTTTCTTTGCTGATGATTCTCCGGCTGAGAAAATCACTCTCTCCGGAAGCTATCCCTGCCCCTCTGCTGCAAGAAATCTCCTCAATCGATTTTTCCTCTTGAGAACTTCTCAGTTCAGAAAATCGATTTCCTTGATCTCTAAGTGTATTTTCCAAATGACCCTCAAGCCCCTTCTTATATCTTCCCGTTGGACAACCAACGACCTAGATTAAATCATAATCAAAGGCTCAGATCGTTTTGGCTTGATTAGTGTCTTTTTCTAGAAGTTTCACCCCTAATTAGCTTAATACCCATTAATATTTTAATTTTCCTAAGTTTAGACTTAGGAACCCCATTAAAAATATTAATTATTTTAATAAAATCACTTCTCGTTGGAATTTCCCAAAACGCTTTTTGAGTTCTTTGGAATACATGTGACCAAACCTCCCTGCAAAATCTGAGGCTTAAAGCACATCCAATGCTACCCCATATCAACACTCGCTTGTAGCGAGGAATGTGCTCTAGCAATACATTGCTATTGCATACTGCTCTGACTCTGAAGCATTGTCCTCTATGCTGCTAATGTCTGACATTCTGTCCACCAACTATTGCACTGCTGCTACTGTAATGTTGCCTTTGACACTGCCACTGCCAATGCTACATCTGTACTACAACTCCCTCTCAAACGCTGCATCTGCTATGCTGCTAGCACTGCCACTGCTAACACTGCATCCGTACTACAACTCAGTTACTGAGATAAGCAACTGAGAACACCCAAAAACTGGACAAGTATCTAGTGGATACACCTCGGTGCTGATATCCTAACTGTTGCTAGTCCCACGCTGTCTTCTGATGCCACTGCACTACTGAAGTTCTGCCTTGTGCCTCCACGCACTGCTGCTCCTCTACTCTGCACTGCTCACATTCTGGCGCTACTAATTACTGTATCTATCGAATCAACACTCCATGGCACCAACTAAAAACTCCTTCATCCCGCTACTACTGATCATGGGCTCCCATAGCAAGGTGATGATCCAAGAGGTGGGCTCCTCGAGAATCCTGCCCATCTGTAACTCTATCGAACTATAGTTCTATATCATCCCACCTCCCTCTTGGAGGTATCTCCGCTGTCATGGTGAACTCCTCGTCGGTCTTCGCGGCTGCAACCTTAGGATCGTGCTTCTCCTCCTTGTCCTTTTTCTTCAAAGGACACTGGGATGCATAGTGGCTCATCTTGCCACATCTGAAGCACTTGACCTTGGAGACGTCCTTCTTTTGTCTCTGTTGCCCTTGCTGCCTCTTCGATGCAAGGTCTGCATTCTCCTCCTCCTCCTTGGACTTCAACCCACTATTTCAGCTGCTTCCATCAAGTTTGACCTTGACCAGGTCTCTCCTCAGCTCCTCTTGTGTTGGAGCTGCCCACATCTCATCCCAATTAGGCAATGTTGCTCTACCCAGGATACTCTGGACAAAGACTTGGCACTCATTTGAGACAGAATTGAGGGCCAATCTAACTAACTCTGGATCCTAAGGTGTATGCCCCGCAGCCGACAACTCATCACATGACTCCTTTAGCTTCGTGAGGAATGGATCCACACGTTCTCCCTTCTGCATCTGAGCAGATCTCAACTTCTGCTCCAAGTACATCTTCCGCTGCTCAGAAGATCCCTGATACAATGTGGCCAAGGCATCCCACATCTCCTTAGCAGTCCCTTTGCTAGCAATGTGGCATGCCACGTGATCCTCGACTCCGTCCAGGATCATCCTTTTCGCCTTAGCCATCTTAGCTCTATACTTTTTCAGTGGATCTGCATCCTCAGGGACAACTACCACACTATCAACATACGTCTTGAGGGCATGCTCATCTAGAAGGAAAAACATTCTAGCCTTCCAGATGACGTAGTCGGAATCCATGTCCAGCTTGTTCTGATCCCTCAAGCCACTGTTCGCCATATCCTCCGAAAATTGTCGAACAACTCCCTCTTTCTCCTTACTGCGTAGCTCCAGGCTAGCTTACGCACTCCCTGATGGAGCTGGTAAGCTGTTGCTCGTCTGCTGCTCAGCAAATGAGAAATACTGATTTCCTTGGCATGAAATCACTGAGGAGTATTCCCTTACTATGTGATCTACTTCTTCCTTCTCATGGCTTTTCTGCCCAGCACTCAGCTTGCAGAAAACTACGTCCCTTTAGCTCTGCGTGTGGCTCCCTTTGCCTCGGAAAATTCTCGATCTGACAGTGTTACCTCTCGGTCGACTCACTTAGAGAGAGACAATCTCGAAAATATAGCCCTCCTGGCTAGAACTGCGCAATCCCTTAGGGGATTCGAACTGCTGCTTGTTGCAGCAAGTTGGTCCTTGCTTTAGATCTAGATCTTCTCTTCCCTGTTTCACATTAACAACTCCGATACCATGTGAAAATTCCTAGATCTAACAATCTCAGGAATCCTACTGCAACCAACTGAATCTACTTCACCTAGATTGTAAACTACATTACAAGCTTATTTCAGATTTCTTCTTGAAACATTGAAGTAAATCACTGAAGCAGCCTACACCAAATTAAATATGATTCTGAAACATAGAAACTGAGAAGGGAAATAGAAACACATACGACACCGTTATTTTTGAACAAAAGTCCCTGGAAAAACCCATTGTGAGAAAACCGGTGCAACAACTCTGAGGGTTTTATTATTATGCAGTAGCAAATTCTGGTACATCTTTGAGTACCTCATAGGGTAATTCAGTGACTGAGAGAGATACTTGCAAAAAGAATTGTGAGGTTACCTCACACTATCACTGGAAATCCTGGTTGATCCAACCCCAAAATGACTGCCCTCGGCTTTTCTGGCTGCCTCTGCGCTGCCTTTGCTCAATGTCTGCATCAGCCCAGTGTCAAGCTCTTTGGGTGCTATGTCACTCGTTTGGTTGGTCGATTTGCTGCCCAGGAGATTCAATTTCTGCCTCCCGGTCTCACACCCCGGCTTCTGAAAATCAAATTTCTCTGCAAATTTCGGACTCCTCACTGGCTTCTGCATGGATCTGCGACAACCTCTCTGGCTCAGCGTTGCCACTATTGGATTACTCTTTGCCTTTCTTTGTTGATGATTCTCTCGCTGAGAAAATCACTCTCTCCGGAAGCTATCCCTGCCCCTCTGCTGCAAGAAATCTCCTTAATCGATTTTTCCTCTTGAGAACTTCTCAGTTCAGAAAATCGATTTCCTTGATCTCTCAGTGTATTTTCCAAATGACCCTCAAGCCATTTCTTATATCTTCCTGTTGGACAACCAATGACCTAGATTAAATCATAATCAAAGGCTTAGATCATTTTGGCTTGATCTGCGTCTTTTTCTAGAAGTTTCACCCCTGATTAGATTAATACCCATTAATATTTTAATTTCCTAAGTTTAGACTTAAGAACCCCATTAAAAATATTAATTATTTGAATAAAATCACTTATGGGTGGAATTTCCCAAAACGCTTTCTGGGTTCTTTGAAATACACGTGCCCAAGCCTCCCTGCAAAATTTGAGGCTTAGAGTACATTCGATGCTACCCCAAATCAATAAATTGAACTATCATAGAAGCCACCTGTGCCATCTTTGTGACCAAGGCCTACCGAAGTTCTTATGGGGAGACGTTGTCAACACCGATGTGTATGTTCAAAACAGATGCCCACATCAAGCATTGGACTCCAAGACACCCAAATAAGTATTCACCAGTAAGAAACTTGATGTTTCTCATTTTAGAATTTTTGGTTGTCCCATATATTTCATGTGCCAAAAGAGAAAAGAAACAACCTAGATGCATCTGGGAAGATAGGAATGTTTGTGGGCTATAGTGAAACTCCAAAGGCATATAGAATCTGTGCCTGGTCAAAGGGAAGTGGAAATAAGTCATGATGTCACTTTCGATGAAGATTCTTCCCTTAGGAAAGTTCGAGATTTTCCTATCCCTGGGAAGGACAATGATGATGATAATGCAGGAAAGCGGGATGAACCTCTGAATGATGACCCAATCCTGATGTTGAAGATCCGATGGATCCCATTGATCCACCTCATAGTGAGTCCTCTACTTCAAGAAAAAGTCCTTTGTGGCTCAAAGATACTCTTGAAGATGTTTAGAAATATATTGCACCAAGGGGGACATTTCGTGAAAGCAAGAAGCCGAACAGGTACCAAGGGTACTTAGCTGCCATGAGTACCATTGTACAATCTGAGCCTTGTACATTCAAAGAAGCTGTGAAACACCAAGTTTGGAAGGATGCGATGAATGAGGAGTATGATTCGATCATAAAGAATGATGTCTGGGATGTGGTTCGTAGACCCAAGGACAAGTCAGTGGTCACTTTAAAATGGCTCTACAAGATCAAACATGGAGCTGATGTGAGTGCTGATAAGTTCAAGGCCAGATTCGTTGCTCGAGGATTCTCTCAAAGGGAAGGAGTAGACTACGATGAGATATTTGCTCTAGTTTCCCAATATACCACCATCCATTCGATCATAGCCCATGCTTCCTCGCAAGGATGCAGCCCTCGCCAAATGGATGTCAAAACTGCCTTCTTGCATGGATCGCTTAAGGAGGAAGTCTATGTAGAACAACTCGAGGGGTTCAAAGTTCAAGATCGAAAGACACATGTATGTAGGTTAAACAAAGCCCTCTATGGGTTGAAGCAAGCCCCTAGGGCTTGATATGAGAGGATTGATAGCTATCTTATGAAGCTGGGATTTACAAGGAGTGATGTTGACCCGAACCTATACTTCAAGATTGAAAAGGACATGCCTCTCATTCTAGTCGTTTATGTGGATGATCTCTTTCTGACAGGTGATGATCCTCTCATTCATCAATGCAAGAGGGAGTTGGCTTCTGAATTTGAGATGAAAGGCCTAGGAGTGATGAACTACTTCCTAAGATTGTAGGTCTGGCAAAAGCTAAGTGATATTTTCCTTTCTCAAGGAAAATACATTGTGAAGCTGCTTGAGAGATGTGGAATGGTGGATTGCAAGTATGTATCTACTCCATTGGAACATAACTTCAAGAATCTATGTGGAAGTACTATTGGGCCCGGATTAGCGAGCCCTTTCGAGTATCGTCAACTTGTGGGGGCCTTGATGTTCTTGGTGAACTTCCGTCCTGACATATGCTTTGCTGTGAACACGTTGAGTCAATTTATGGTCGAGCCTCATCACATTCATTCGATTGCTGCTAAGGATCTTTTAAGATATCTTCGGGGCACAATCCAACGTGGACTAAGATACACTGTCGGGAACTTGAGGCTTTATGGATATTTAGATGCAGACTGGGCTAGTGGTGTGGTGGATCGTAAGAGCACGTTTGGGTGTTGCTTCTCTTTGGGGTTTGCTTCAATATCTTGGATGAGAAGGAAGCATAAATTAGTTGCTTTAAGCACCACCGAGGCCGAATACATTGTTGCAAGTATGGCCTGTTGTGAAGCTGTTTGGTTGAGGAAGCTCTTCAGTGAACTATTTGAGCACGAGCTGGATACCATCGTGATCTTCTGTAATAACTAGAGTGTGATTCGCCTATTAGAGAATCCCGTGTTCCATGACCACTCCAAGCACATTGATATCAGGTACCACTTTATCCGGGATATGGTACAACGAAGTGCAATAAGGCTCCAACACATTAGGATGGAGCAAGTTAGAGCAGACTGCCGAAGTTGGGTATCTAGTAGGTTATAGCGAGACTTCAAAGGCATATCAAATCTACATTCTGAGCAGTAGAAAGATTGTAGTAAGGTGGGATGCGAAGTTCATGGAAGATAGAGCCTTCAAGAAATCTCGTGAGATGCCATTTGAAGAACAAGATGAGGATGCTCCTCTAGTCTAGCAACAAGGATCATATCTGGCAGGAAGACAAGCATCTGGTTCAAGCACGGTAACCAGTACTAGCATCTCCTCTAGAGAAGAGGAGCCAGGAGTGTCACAATCGGTACAGGAAGAGGAACAGATGGAACCTCCACCACCAGTGGAAGACCTAACCGAGAAGTACGACAGACTCCGAGGGACGCAGAGGAATTCGTTGGAGCTCCTAGAGTCGAGAAAAGACAGCATAGACAACATGACAGGTACCAAGCATTGGTAGCTCAAGTCGAAGAACCCTCTAGTTTTCAAGAAGTCGTACAACACCAGGTATGGGTGGATGCCATGGTAGAAGAGTACAGTTCTATCATGACAAATGATGTCTGAGAAATTGCACCAAGATCAAAGAACATATCAGTTGTAGGTTCGAGATGGATCTACAAGATCAAGTATGCTGTAGATGGCAGCATAGATAAGTACAAGGTTAGGTTTGTCGCAGAAGGATATGTGCAAAAGGAAGGAATAAACTATGAGGAAACCTGTCCCAATAGCTTGATATATCTCTATCAGATCCATTCTATCCCTTGCAGCACAAATGGGATGGGAGATTCAACAAATGGATGTCAAAACAATGTTCTTGAATGGGGTGAGAGAAGAAGAGGTATATATCGAACAACCGGAAGGTTTCGAAACACGTGAAAAGAGAACTCATGTGTGCAGGTTGAAGAAAGCCTTGTATGGGCTAAAACAAGCACCCAAAGCTTGGTATGGTCGAATTGACAACTGCTTCCAGCAGTTGGGATTCATTAAGAGCAATGTCAATCCCAATCTTTATTATCTGTTGGTAGAAGGTGAGCCGTTGATTCTGGTATTGTATGTGGATGATCTATTTTTGACAGGATCATCCAGACTCATAGAGGATTGTAAGAAGAACCTGGAAACTGAGTTTGATATGAAGGATTTGGGGCTAATGCACTATTTTCTGGGATTGGAAGTTTGGTAGCAGGATGGTGAGATCTTCCTTGGCCAAGGAAGGTATGCATTAGAAATTCTGAAAAGATTCAGAATGCAGGATTGTCGACCTATGACTATGCCTATGATTACCAATTGGAAGAAAATAGATGCTTCGGGAGACAAGGAAGTGGACCCCACCTTATACAGACAACTCATTGGGTCACTTATGTATCTGGTCAACACCAGGCCAGACTTGTGTTATGCTGTCAACACCCTTATTCAGTTCATGGTGGAACCAAAAAAGGTGCACTGGGTAGCAGCAAAGCACATTCTCAGGTATGTGCATGGAATAGTAAATTTTGGATTAAGATGCACCAAAGGAAATGATATCAAATTGAGTGGATTCATTGATGCAAATTGGGTAGGAAGTTCAGTATACATGAAAAGTACTACTGGGTATTGCTTCGGTATTGGAATGGGGATGACCTCCTAGTGCAGTTGGAAGCAGAAGTCTATAGCTTTGAGCTCTGTGAAGCTGAGTATATGTCAGCTTGCAAAGCAACATGTGAAGTTATATGGCTTAGGAAACTGCTTATAAATCTATTCAGGAGAAGGATGGAAGTGACAAGGATCTTTTGTGATAATCAGAGTTGTATCAAGCTCTCTAAAAATCTAGTATTTCATGATTACTCCAAACACGTCGATATTCACTGTCACTTTATCAGAGACTGTGTTTAGTGTGGAGCGGTACAGTTGGAGTACACTCCCACAGGAAATCAGGTGGCAGACATACTCACCAAGGCTCTAGGAAAAGCCAAGTTTGTTCAATTTCAGGAACAGATGGGTATGCTGGAAAATTCCTTTCAATAGAATGATGCAGCGTTTGAGAGGGAGCTGTAGTACAGATGCAGTAGTGGCAGTGGCAGTGTCATGGGCAGGAATACCGTAGCAGCAGTAGCACAATGTTGGTGGCAGCAGCAGTGCAGAAAGGAGATGCTTTAGAAATAGAGAAGCATGAAGGTGGCCATTGTTGCTAGAGCATCTTCTTCACTAAGAGGGAGTGTTAATTTTTGGTAGCATCAGAAGTGCTCTTGCCTTCAAAATTGGTGGAGATGCTAAGGCACATGAGTTCTAAAGAACCTAAAAACCATTTGGTGAAATTCCACCCGGATTGTATTTTATTAAAATAACTAATATTTTTAATGGAGTTCCTAAGTCTAAACTCAGGAAAATTGAAATATTAATGGGTATTAATCAAAATATGGGTGAGAATGATCTAGAAGATAGATCAAGCCATCTTTTAATCTTAGCCGTTGATTAGAGACTTAATCTCGGCCATTGAAGACTCAATTGGAAAAGTATAAAATAGAGGCTTGGGGTTCATTTGGAAACATACAGCGAGATTGAGGAAATCGATTTTCTGAAGTGAAAAGTTCTCATGAGGAAAATCGACTGGGGAGATCTTGTAGCTTAGGGGCAGAGAGAATTCGGGAGAAGGAATTTCCGGAAAATACATAATAGAGAGGCGGAGAGAGCTTGCAGAGAAGCAGTGCAGTAGTCGAGAGAGCTGACGCAGAGCCAGAAGGGCCAACGTAGAGCAGAAAAGTTGTCTGTCACGTAGAATCCAGAACTATCGGAACAGTGGAAACTGCCGGGAACTGCCAGAACAATCGGGAGAGCTGACGCAGAGGGTAGAGAAGGAGCCGCAGGGCTGACGTAGAAATAACCGGGGTTAGCCAGTCTTGTGCCGGATTAGTCGGAACTTTGCCAGGTGAAGTGAGGTAAAAATCACTCATATTTTCCGCCAGTATTTTCTTTGTAAATGATTGCTAGATGAGCATCCTAAATTGTATTCAAATATTTACTGCCAATAATAATAATCCTCAGATCTGCTGCACTGGCTTTCCCACGTTGGGTTTTTCCGGGGACGATTGTCCAAAAACAAGTGTGTCAATGTGATTGTTCATATGCTGATGTTTCTCCATCAGGTCAGAGTTGCAGAACAAGATGCATGGAAGACTGCTTTCAAAACAAAGCAGGGATTGTATGAGTGGTTGGTTATGCCTTTTGGCCTGACCAATGCTCTTGCTACTTTCATGAGATTAATGAATGATGTACTCAGGCCTTTTCTTGATGATTTTGTTATTGTGTATCTCGATGACATTTTGATTTTTAGTAAAACGTGGGAAGAACACTTAAAGCATGTTAAGCAGACATTAGATGTTTTGAAAAGAGAAAAACTTCATGTTAAATTCTCAAAATGTGAATTTGGCAAAACATTTCTAAATTATTTGGGTCATATAGTAGGGGGTGGTGAATTGAAAATAGATCCCTCTAAAGTGGTAGTCATTGTAAACTGGCCTAAACCCAAGTTTACTACAGAAGTGAGAAGCTTCTTAGGGGCAACACAGTATTGGAGGAAGTTCATTTCTAATTTTTCCTCAATTCCAGCTGCCTTACATGCTTTAACAGAATTGAACAAGGTGTTTCAGTGGGGAGGCAAACATTAGAAAGCCTTCGACACCTTGAAAGAAAAGATTAGTACAACACCTGTACTAGCCCTGCCTGATCTACAAAGACCATTTTTGATCCAAATGGATGCCAGTGACTATGCCATGGGAGCAGTGTTGACATAGCACGGTAAACCCTTATGTTATCATTCTGAGACTTTTAATCCTGCAATAGTTAACTGTCCTACATATGATAAAGAATTGTATGCATTAGTTCAGAGTGTGAAAAAGTGGAAACATTACTTAATGGGCAAAGAGATAGTAATACATACTGATCATCAACCACTTCAATATCTACACTCCCAAACTAAGTT
>APFE031106740.1:267227-284593 GCA_000404065.3 Pinus taeda | reverse complement strand
AAGATAATTAGAGAAGCACACACTTCTCTGATATCAGGTCACTTTGGGGTAAGTAAAACAGTTGCACAGCTGCAAAGATTTTGTTATTGGCCAAAAATGAACGAGACGGTTTCTAGATATATAAGAGGGTGTACTATGTGTGCTAAAAGCAAGCCCAACAATAGAAAACTAGGCTTGTACACTCCACTACCAGTTCCTTCTCACCCTTGGGAAAGTGTTTCCATGGATTTTGTTGGAGGACTGCCTAAATCTAGGAATGGTCATGATTATCTATATGTTTTTGTGGATAGGTTCAGCAAAATGTGTATTTTTATACCTTGTAACAAACAGATTACAGTTGAACAAACTGCAAAACTGTTCTTCGAACATGGGTTCATTTTGGATTACCCACTTCCATTGTATCTGATCGAGACACCCGATTTGTGGGAAAGTTTTGGTCAAGTCTGTGGGAACTAATGGACACCAAATTGAAGAAAAGCATAGCCTTTCATCCACAAATTGATGGCCATACAGAAGTAGTTAACAGGACAGTGATCCAGTTACTCAGAGGATATTGCAGCAAACATCCTAAGCTTTGGGATGAACGTTTATGTTATGTGCAGCATGCTTACAACAAAGCAAAACACTCTTCTACACAGAAATCTCCTTTTGAGACTTGTTTTGGTTTCACACCAAGGTCTCCTTTAGATTTTGCCTTTGGTAAAGATACCACAGTTGAGGGACACAGTGATG
This sequence comes from Pinus taeda, assembly GCA_000404065.3. Lineage (NCBI taxonomy): Eukaryota > Viridiplantae > Streptophyta > Pinopsida > Pinales > Pinaceae > Pinus > Pinus taeda. Next base: position 283,861 of record APFE031106740.1, on the reverse strand, counting down.
TGGACAGAGCAACTAGGTTTATTAAACAAATCCAGGAGATCCACTAGGCAGTATAGGAACAACTGGAAAAGAGCCAAGCCAAATACAAGGCTAGGCATGACAAGTATCGGATGGAGCATAGTTTCCAAGTTGGTGACCAAGTCTGGATATACATCATCAAGGACAGGATGCAAGGTGAAGGTAAAAAGCTAAAGTCTATCAGGTATGGACCTTTTAGGATACTTGAGAAAAATGGTGAAAATGCATTTCGCCCTGATCTACCAGCTTACATGCACATCTACTCAGTCGTAAATGCAGATTGCTTGAGATTGTTTGAACCTTCTCTAATTGAGGATCCCGAAGAGCAGAGTCAGTTGCCTTCTATTGATGACCTGCTACCTGAGTATCTTAATGAATTGCAGGAAGACATAGTGCTGGACAGGAAGATGAGGACAACGCGCAGGGGAGATGTTGAGTACTTCAGAATTGGGCTCAAAGGTTCAAAGTCGAGCAGTGCAAAGTGGATAGAGATTGGACAAGTGAGAAAATTGTATCCTCACTTAGTCGATGCTTGAAAACCAACTTTTGGTGGTCCAAAAGCTTTTTCAGTGGGAAGGCCGTGATCTGAATTGGATCCATGAAGATTCTTCACAGCACCGTGACTGTATCAGATCAGGACAAAACTTTGAATTCAAAGAGCATAGAGCGATCAGAAAAACCTTTGAATAGTGGTAGTTGGCAGCCAGCATGGAATGGCGAGGACCTTGGTCAAAGCGCGTTGACTGAGGCCCATGGAGATCGCGCAGGAGGCGAAACTAGCACCTGGGAAGCTCGGATTGAGAAAAGGAGGCAGTTTCTGATGCACAATTAGCAAAAACCTTGGGCAAAACCCCTCGAGAAAGAGAGGCCCCAAGCGCTCGATCGCATGGAAGCCAGGAAAACTGTGGGAAAAAGCGCTAAAGGCTAAAGGCAGGACCCGCGCTCCAAAACCAACAGTATTTATTAGGGGCACCCTTGGGCGGTAAGCGGATTTAGAGAAAAACGAGCGATTCCACTCAGCGCCCGATGCGTGGCAAGTGGAGGAGTGAGAAAACCATCGCTCATTGCACGCTAATGGTTGAGCAAGTCAACCGCGCGAAATGAGCGAATGGCGTCGGATTTGGAGGATCCAGATCTAACAGCTGAGAACGCGCTCAATGAAAGAACTGGATTTCATAGGGGATTAAGCCGAGATCTATAAAGATTTGAGGTTCGATTTGACCGCCGAGGTGGCAGATGACTCATTCCACGAGGAAACCGAAGAACCGAACCGACGAGGAAGAGCTGGCACAGTTCGTTGGAAGACAAGTGACCACTCCCTGTGAGCCGATGACCATGATGCAGAGGCAGGGAATTCTGAGCGAACAACAACAAGCGATCCGACGGAGGTGGAAGGGGAATCGAGCAGTTGTGAGATCGACCGGCTTTAAAGCCATGAATAGAGAACAGAAAAGGACATCGAGAGAGGACATCGAAGACGGGAAAAAGGGAAGAAAAGGAAGAAGACAGAGAAGACAAGACAGTGAAGCAAAAAGCAGAAAGACAGAGGGCCGAGCTGACCACAGGTAGCGTTGAGCACCAGAGAACTTGAGAGGTTCAAGCCATCCCTGAGAGGTCAGGACTGAGCACCACGTGGGGCTCCTTCCATTAAAGACCAGAAAGGTCAAGAGCTGGTAAGGAAAAGAGTCTGTGCACTCTAGTGGCTTGGGGAATCCAAGAACCACCCTGCCAAGCAATTTTGTTTCAGGAGACTCATATTGAGCTCCTTCATTGTAATTCTCTGCTTTAAGACACAATAAAAGAAGGCCACCACTGAAATCTGGACCGGAGACATAGCCCTGGAGGATAGGGTGAACTCCTTATTAATTGTTGTGTTCTTGTATTTTCTTACTGTATTTCTCTGCGGTTTTCCATTTCCCAGTGTTTGTGTATTTTGCAATCTGATCGATCCGTTGCCTAAAATAATATAGACACACACCAACACATGAGTCTGTAATACCTTCATTCATCAATTAACTAACTGAGGTCACTCAAGGGTGATTTTCAGATCATTAGATTCTCCACCAGAGCCTTGAACTCTTTGAATCGATAGAAAACTTGATCCTTGGTTTTCAGAAAATAAATCCAAGTTTTCCTGGAGTGGTCATCGATGAAGGTGACAAAGTATTCGGCACCACTAAGAGCTTTAGTGGACATTGGTCCACAGATATCTGAGTGTATCAATCCTAGTACACTCTTGGCATTGTTTTTACTTCTGGGAAATGCTGCTTTGGCATACTTGCCCAGAGCACATCCTCTGCATACATCATCTCTTTCTGTACTAAGATCTAGAACCCCTATTATAGTTTTCTTGAGGATTCTCGGAGCCCCATGGTGCAAATGTCCCATTCTTCTATGCCATAGTTCATTCAGATCCTTGTCCCCATGACTGCCTATCAATGCCACTAGTGGTTCTAGCTGTAACCTGTACAACCTATTACTCCTGATTCCGATTTGCACTTTCTTTTTCCAGCTTGCGTGTTTGATGTACACTTTCTCCTTGATGAAGAAAATGTCGTAGCCGTTGCTTTGAAGTTGTGATACGGATAGTAAGTTCATCCCCAGTCCTGGCACATGCAACACATTGGTGGCCCGAAATCGCTCTCACATTTCTGTTTGAAACACTATGGTCCCCTTTCCTACTGGTGTACACTTTGCCTTAATCCCCATGGCGATTTGAAAATTCATCTTCTCCTCCTGATTCTCAGAGAAACATTCCCAGATTCCTGTCATATGCAAGGAGGCTCTGTTGTCTATATATCATACCTCAGATGATGTCGAGCTTGTTACACAAGCAACTTCTTCTTCCAATCTGGAAGCCAACATAAAGAAATCAAGATTTATATCCCTTGTGCATCATGATCTCGACCCATAATTGATTTTCCCTTCATGTCTCTGATTCCTTGCTCTGATACCATGTGAAAATTCTATTACTGCAGCAATTGATTTATTTTTCCTATTTATTCTTCAATAAGTTATTTACGAAATCACTTCAGTAAATATTAAAATAAACTCTACTGCAGATATCACACCATAGAACATAAACAAATACATGCACAAAAACCAAACACATCAACATAGTTATTTTTGGACAAATGTCCTCGAAAAAACCCAATGCGGGAAAACCGATGCAACAGAGGAGGCTTTTGTTAATCAACTATTCTTGAGTACAACTAGGTGCCAAATTGGCTTACCCAATTGAGATAAATTCTCCAGCACCTTCTCCAGACTCAGCGTCAGACTTGCTGGCCTCTGCGTAGCTCCCAGACACATTGCGTCAGCTCCTGCCTCTCTGCATCAACACTGGGCCTCTCTGCGTCAGCGACGCAGGCCCTCTAGTGACTGCGCAGTCCTGCTGCCTCTGCGTCTGCCTCTCTGATCTCTGCGCTGATCTTCTGGTAGTGTTCCTACCTCTCTGTTCCGTACTCGCTACCTCATGCTGCAATCCAGACCTATAGTTCGAATTTCTCAGCAAACCCCGCTCCAGAAATCGAACTGATTGGGCTCCCTCAGTATATTTCTAACTGACCCTCAAGCCTTCTCTTATACTTTTCCTATTGATGAATCAACGGCTGAGATTAAGTTCCTAATCAATGGCTAAGATTAAAATAGACTTGATCTTCGTCTCTTAGAAGCTTCTCATCCTTATCTTTATTAATACCCATTAATATTTTTATTTTCCTAAGTTTAGACTTAGGACCTCATTAAAAATATTAATTATTTTAATAACTTTTCATCTGGGTGGAATTTTCCAAAACGATTTCTGGGTCTTGGATATCTCATGCTTTTTAGTCTTTTCACCAATTTTCATGGCTAGAGCACATTCGATGCTACCCCAAATCAACATATAGGATGTTTTGGCCCACGTTTCCATTTTTGGGAGGTGATGTTTTTAAACATACTCATTTTGAAAACTCTGAAACGTTTCAATGTTTCGTGCAACTTATAGGTCTATAGTCTAGATAACCATTTTTAACTATATAACTCTAATATGTTTAATTATGTAAAATCCTAAATTAATACACAAAATGTTCAACTGTAAGCTCAGTACATAAAGTTTTCGAGCTTCCTGCATTTTTACCCACTCAATTTGATTAATGGGGAACCCACATGTGCTCTTAGTGTGGTATTTTCCACTCAGTTCAATTGGTGTGGAGCCCTCGTGTGGTTTTTGTCTGTAAGTTTGGATTTCCATGTTCATGTTTTTCTTTAAGCTTATATAATAGTTTGATGGAATATATTTTCAGATTCTTTCCAGGCAACCTTTTTCAATTCTAATTTGATACTTTTGGGATCCATCTTGCTGCTATATTAATGTACTTTAATGATAACACTTTAAGTTGTTGTCATGTGTAATGATTTATGAATTACTTTTCGATGTCTGAGAAGCAGAAGTTTGATGTTTGAAATTTTGAACCAGGTACTGCTTTAAGATACCAGACAGTCTACCACTGGCTTCAGCTGCACCTTTGCTCTGTGCAGGAATTACTGTTTACAGCCCTATGATTCGTCATCACATGAATCATGCAGGCAAGTCTCTTGGAGTAATTGGGCTAGGAGGTCTTGGTCATATGGCAGTAAAATTTGGAAAGGCTTTTGGACTGAATGTAACAGTTTTGAGCACATCTGCATCAAAGAAGGATGAAGCATTGAGCATTCTTGGAGCAGATAAATTTTTATTGTCATCTGATAAACAGCAGATAGAGGTAAATTTCTGACATCACACTTCATTTTTTTTTAATTGCAAAGGTATCATGTCCAAAGAACATTGTCTTGAGTTGCAGAAAACTAAAGTCTTTTCTTGATCCGATATTTTATAAATTGCAGGCTTCTTCAAAGACCCTTGATTTCATTATTGACACTGCTTCAGGGGACCACCCAATTGATCTTTATATGTCACTTTTAAAGACTTCAGGAGTGTTTGTAATTGTAGGTTTCCCTAGTGAAATCAAGATCCATCCTGCCAATCTTATTATTGGTAAGTCAATTCCAGCAGGCGCCTCTGTTAACTTAATTTTCTATCGATTTGATAAGAAAGTCTAATTTCAATCGTTGTAAACACATTATGTTCTGTATCTTTCCATGTATTACGTGAGTGAAGTTCAACCTAATTCTGTCATGACTGATTGCACATAGCATCATTTGGAGTTTCATTGTTGACGTTGAAGAAAGTGGAAGCATGACAATGTGTTCTATTGTGATTGAAATATGAGTTACATGAAGGGAAATTTATGTGTTAAAGCAAAATATGGATAATATGTGAAGAGAAAAAAGGGTCAGAAAATGAGATATCATTTTCTATCATTGTGCTTAAAAATGATGTACATGGGTGTAGTGTGTGTATCAAGCAAGTTCCATTATTCTCGTTAGGAATTGTTATTACAAAAAATGATGTACAGGTGTGTATCAAACAAGTTTCATTATTCTCGTTAGGAATTGTTATTACAAAATCTAGCACCTTAGTGCAAAGCCTTCACAAGGTGCTAAGACTAGTGTAATATGTGAGCGTTACCACTGTCATCTAGGCAACAACTTCCCTTTTTCTAGTGAAGATGGATCCTACACAAGAGAGGCTTCCATAGTGGCCTTAAGGAATTCCTAGGCAAAACATAATCAAGTCTAAGGTCTCATATATAGCTACCCAATACCACCACCAACTAGGTATGTTTAGCAAGTTAAGGATGTTGAATGATGTTGTCATTGATGCCAACATCGGTCTTTGAACGCTCTTAATATATGTCATGGTTTGTATTGATTGGAAACTCCAAATGACAAGTAGCCCTGGAAAGCCCTAGATGCCCCACTCTTGTTCATGAAAATGGATGTAAAGGATAGTGATTCTGATCACGAGACCATCATCATCTGATTCTCCTCATTGTGCTGATTCCAACGGTATGTGGCACGCTTCGTAACTCCTGAAGGTTGAACAGATATGCTTGTTTCAAGTTTGTGCCCCGGAATTTGGTTGAGGTCCAAAAAATGAAAGGATAAGGCGTGCATAATGATTGGTTTATTGGTTACATTTACTTTCAAGAAATTTCTAAAATAATTATGGATCTATTAGCCCTTCACACTGTTAAATTTAGTTAACAATGGTATGTTCTATGCTTAACACAATTACTTAAATGTACTTTAGGCAGCCCAATGACAATTTTCCAAATTAGTTTCCAATTGCAATCACATTAACCATAAATCACATTGATAGTAACTGTAGATAGAACCTAAAATAAAATGTAGAAGACAAGCCAAGACAAGAGGACACCAGATTTGGCGGATGCCAGGGAAAAACCCCAATGTGGGGAAAACCCTTTGATCAATTCTATGTTATTATTATATCAAATGTTCAGCAGAGAATTATGGAGATTAAGTTGTCTTCAAAGGGATTTTAAAATTTGGCTCCAAAATTAAATTTTGAAAATTCAAAATTATTTTTTTCTGAACGGTTGGCTCCCTCCATCCAATCATGTTGGCCCTCCCTAAAAGCCACCTCGTTTACCATATATATGGTGCTCGGTTTCCTCCACAGAATCATTCTTACTCGCCTATTCTTCATGATTTCTCTGCAGCCTAGGATTATCACGCACAGCTGAACAAGGCCAAGGTTGGAAGAAGGTTTTTTGGGTCTGTTCATTTGTTTTTGTGGAGGGTCCTTCATTGGGTTTATGACAGATCTCTGCAGCTATGTTTGAGGCTAAACTAAGGTTGAATTCACACTAGGTCTGAGGCAAAAACCAGAGCTCGTTGAAGTAAATTTCGGTTGTTTCTCATCTGAGGTCTGATGTGTGGAATTTTGGGCTGTTCTGAGGCTACCTCAGAGGTTGAATTTCATCCCTTCTGAGGTCAAGTTCTTGAGTTGTTTCAGGATGAACAAGGGCTTATTTAAGGACGCAGACCAGCCCTTGCTCTGAGGCCTTTCTTGCCCTTCCTGAGGCCCCTCTGTCTATGGAATTTTCTCTATTCCTTTGGGCTTATTCTTGGTGATCTGGAATTTTCTCTACTGTTTGCAAACTGTAGTTGCTTTTCATAGCAGAGTTTGGTCTTCTTCTAAGGCTGACTGCAAGTTAATTTTAACTGTCTTGAGGCCTGTTCTGAGCACACTTCTGTAGCAGATTCTTGAAGGAAAATTCGTTATCTTTAAGGGTCTATTCTAAGGTTCTGTGTGAAGAAATTCAGGCATCTGCAATAAGATATATCTCTGGAGCAGTTTGAGGGTTATATCAGTGCATTTCAAAGGTTACTTTATCACAGAATTCTGAGCCTAATCCAGAGAACTCTTGAGGTCTGTTGTGGATTATTCTAGGGCTATCACATGTACATCTGAAGGTTGTTTAAGCATATCCTTTTGTGCCACTGTGAATGAGATCAGTTACGATCCTGTATGGATATATTCTGAAGCTTCTTTCTGATATTTTTGGCACCTTATTCGCTGAAGTTCTGTGGCATCATTTGCTGTTCTTTTTTTTTGATGTATGATCTGAAGCTTGTTGTGTAGACTTCTGAAAGACGGTGATTTTGACCCTATTCCAGAGACATATCTGAATGTGCTGATTTGAGGTTAATTGAGGAATATATCTGAGATGGTTTTTGACTGATAAGGATTTTCTCTGAGACTTATTCGACCCTTCTTAACAGCCACCTTTAGCATTTGATCTGCAGTCATTTTAATGACATAACTTCAGTGTTATTATGGATTATATCTGTGCCTCTGTTTTGAGACTTTAGGTAGGTTTGGGCTACTTTAGATTCTTCATAAAGTTGAAGTTTGGAGTGACTGTGGCTGAGCAAAAGTTGCTTTTCAAACCAGACATAAACCTATGATACATTGCCAAAGGATCTATCAAATTCAAAGTCTGGTTGAAGGCAGCGTTAGAATACATTCCAGTGATCCAAAGAAAGTTCAGAAGAGGTCTTCTATATAGTGACACAATCATATTCTTCTTTAGGTAAAATTGCATTTTCAAGGTAAGGTCAAGGCAGTAAAGGAGCAGTCTCTCAGACTTATTGGTGTGAAGATTGTTTGGACCTGCTCAATTGCAATCAGAGGTATGACTTGTCCGTACAACAATTCTGAATTTGAAGCTTATCCACTTGGAGGTAAATCTCAAAGCTGCCCTTTTCTGATTCTCTGTGACATGTTTAGCATCAGTGTAGCAAACTTTTGTTCCTTGTACTGCTAAATTGTGGGCCATTTCAGGAGTTTGAAGACCTTTTTAAAGGTCAAGTTTGTTATAGTATTCGGCCATAGTAGCACCATCTGACAGTAACATCAGGGGTGTTGCAATCAGAGGCAACTTTAGGGAAGAACACTTGTAATGTATAACTTGCAGACAAAGTCCAGAAGTTAGGAATGTGTACATTGACGGGTCTGAGAGCAGCAGTTCATTGTTGTTCTGATCATTGATGCTGAAGATGATATTCAAATATATCATATTGCTTGAATATTTTGTGCTGAAGGACAGAACACCTGTAACAAGTCTGCTATTGTTACAGTGATTTCATCTGAGAGTCCTATCTCTATGCTGCTAGGGTTTGCTAGAACTCGAAGTACTTGCTGGCCCAAGGTTCATATTGATGACCTGATGTATTTGAGCAACTGAGCTCAGAGTACTACCAAAGTGTATCAACTAGAGTATGCTGCCAGAGGTTGAATGTTCTGTTAGGGCTAATGTTAGCATATTGATGATTGAATTTGGTGCCTTTCTAAAATGATTGCTGCTGATGTCTTAAAAAAATATAGTTGTCGATGCTGCTAGAGGACTGACAGTAAGAGGATCTATGTTGCAGTGAGATTATTAATTTGTTGTTATTTGTAGACAGAAAGACAAAGTGGATTCAATGTTTGACCAGCGAGATGCAACTATTGTTGAGTTAGGTTTTGACAGAAACTGTTGAGCAGTTTTATTGGCCTATGTGGGCAGCTGATGAGTGTCAAGGTTTATAGTGCTTCTAATTTGCTTGTTGAACCAGGGTTATATATAGCTGGATGTTTAATGACAGGTTGATGTAACTTGCGCAGAAGTTAACTAAGTTTTTATGAAGCTAGGGTTGATATTTTTGAGTAGAAGCAGATTTGATTGTTGAGCAGAATTTGTATCGCAATTTCTTATTAGGCACAGGTGGATCCAGTTTGAAAATTGTGAAACGTGGTCTGCTATGGTGAATTGAAGGTTGGAGCCTTCAAGGGAGGTGGCAACTTGCTAACAGGGTGGAAGGGTGGTGCAAGGCGGAGAGTGGAGTCTCCTTCAAGTTGAAGCCTGAGAACACTTCAGGGTGGCAGGGTGGTGCTAGGGTAGGTTGGAGCTTGTGTAGGGTGTTGGAGCATCCTTTCAGTCAGAGCTGATAAAGCCAAGGCGTTGGTCTTGTTGTCGCCTGGATTACACAGGCACCTGGAACAACCACTCAGAGCAGGGGTTGTCATTCTGATCCCCACCGACTTCATTTTAGCTGTCTCCCAATAGTAGACTATGGGGGTAGTCCCTATGAGATGAAGTGAAAGAAGACAAGTTGGGGACCAACTTGCTTGGGAGACACAGATGAGTGGCCTAGACACTTGGTTAAATTAGAGCAAGATTAATTGATTAGATTAGATTTTAAAGTATGAGACTTTAATGGAGTCACAAATTCTTGCTTATAGTAAATTGGAAACAAATGATCGAATGGACGCGTGCTGCTTGAAATGATTTACTAACCTATATGATGTGCAAGTCCTAGGATCTATGCGTGATGCAGTGATCTTGGTTATTTTTAGTTATATGCCTAACCTAAATGTAACTTTCCCTTAACTATTTTGAGGTTGGGGAGGTAGGTTGTGGGAAGGAGGCCAATAGGAAGCAGGCTAGGGCTGATTAACGATACCTTCTGTTGTGCTCCTATCACCCAGTGCCTTCGGCGTTGCAAAGGTTGTGGCTCTGACGATTGCAAGGTCATCATGTTAACCACTAAAGAGTTGCCAAGGCCCTCAAGCTAGATGAGAAGTGTTGCCCTATATTTCTATCAACCTAGCTTATGCTAGGAGGTAAATTATTAATGCAAGCTAGATCTAGGATGCTTAATGCAAGATGACGAGTGTAATTTATCTTGAGTTAAGATTGTTTAAGTTACTTAAATACTTAGTGAGAATCAACTTATTACAAGAGTACTTGACAATCTAAAACAAGATAGATGCTAATGAATACAAGTGCAAAATTCAATGATAGGTCAATCCACAAGATGCTTAAGTAAATCAACTTATCCACCAATGATTATCAACACAAGATATTATGCCAATTTAAACTTAAAAGCCCAAGTTAACTCTATTAATCAACAAGATTAACTTCAGATTTTGAGTGCAAAGTTAGACAACCTTTGAGACCAAGATGAGATAAGCCAATTTCAGATTTATGACAATTTAGGTCAGCAATAACACTCAGAAATTTCAGACTTTGTTAATGTTATGACAATAGTAAGGAAACTACTTCAAATCATGAAATTTGCCCAACACATGAAACACAAAATTTTCTGATGACCATCAAATGAAAACTAACTCATTAAGCCCACTTTGTGATGATGTATTCAGTGATATTTTAGATCTGATTTTTTTAATTACAGCAGTAAATAACGACAAATCAGCAAACCAATGATGCCAAGAATAAATGACCAATATGCCCAAAAATAGCAAAAATTCACTGAAACTTGAAAATTTCAATTTTTGGGGATTTTAGAGAGTGTGACTCAGCAAATTTCAGGACTAATATGTTTATTACAGCAGTGAACTAATGAGAGATCAACGAGCTAACAATATAGAGGACAATGCCCAAAAATAGTAAAATTTTGCCGGAAACTGAAAATTGAAAATTTTTGACCCATATTAAGTGTATGCTTCAGAAATTTTAAGGCTGAAATTCTCACTTATGCAGTAAATTCCATCAAGCATAAAATTGGAGCTAGGCTAGATCTAAGATGCCCAAGTGACCAAATCTCATGAAAATTGATTTTTTACAATTTTAGGTGATTTTGACCATTAAACATGTGATTTTAGGGCTTAATTATTATTGATTTGACTACTGTAATGAAACAGAGATAAAACTAGGGTTAGAGATCAAACCCTAGGGCGAAGGCCTTGAAGATCGCTTGGTCAAAATTTGTTCAAATTTTTAGATCAAGTTGCCACCTGAAATATAAAATTTTTGAGCTTCAAAACCTGCAAAACCACCAAGTATTCAATGTTGAAAAATCAAAGGAGTGTTTTGGGGCAGATTAAGGCAAAAGAGGCCAAAAAAAGCCAACGCTAGACTAAAGAAGGCCAGTGTTTGGGGATAAAGGGGCTAGAGTGATAGAACGGGCGCAGAAAAGGCAAGGGGAAGCCGGAAAGAGGCAACGCTGGGGAAGAAAGAGCCTCAAAGGCTTGACGCAGGGGTAACTAGGGCTCAAAAGGGAGGACACTGAGGGTTTTGGGCCTCAAAAGGCCACGACAATCCCTCAAGGGCAACTGTCTAGCCTTCCAGAGGGAGGCCGAGGCCCCAAAAGGCTACGATTAGCCTTGAGGAGGGCTAAAACCCTCTACGCCGGGAAGGAGGGAGAAGGAGGAGGCCTTTAGGCCTTACGGCCAATGCTAAAGGGTTGAAAAATGATAATGCAGGGGATGAGGAAGCTGTATCTAGGCCCGAAAATGAAAATCCTTGTCTTGAATTTTTTTTCTTCCTTGGATCTAAAGTTTGCCGTGAAATTTTTAGTGAATAGCCATGCAAAATTTTCAAGAGGCTAGATCTTACCCTCAAGGGCCTAGATCTAGCTCTTCCTTCACTTAATCTCTTGATCCAACCTGCAAAAAATAAAAATACAACACCCAAACCCCAAATATATACAAAATAAATCTAAAAACCCCAACCCAAGTTATAAAAATAATTTACAATTTAAATTACAAAATTATTTTACAAATTATATAAGGGTTTTTAAATGAATTTTGAGAAAATAATCTTTATAATATTTTTCCTTTGATGACTAGCTAAAAACAATGTTGCGAACATCGACGAGGGTCCGAAAAACCAAAAAATCGGGAAAATCGGGAAAATATCGGTAAAAAATCAGCAAACATTGGCAAAATTAAGATACCATAAAAATATCTTTGAAAATCGGAAAACATCTGCTAGGCCAAAAAATCGTGATTTCAAGATAATATCGAGATGTTCGCAACACTGGCTAAAAATGCTTTAGAAAATTTATGCTCACTATAGCCTTAGTAAAGATTTAATCCACCATATAAAAACTAAGGATCCAAACAAAATGATCCTTGCCAACAATCTGTGAACTTGAAGACCAAGGATTGAGTACCTGCAAACACTATGTATTAGCTTAAAATAATCACATAAAACACAACATAGGAAGCCCATAGTCAATACATACCACAGATCAACGAACAAGAACACCTCGAGTTGCACCCCAAAGTATTTTATTATAGTAGAAAAAAATAGTGTCCGACGGGACAATACTTTACAAAAATGCTTCAACAACAATATTCTAGCCAAAGATCAAGATGCTAGAGACTCAAATGACTCTTTAATTTATAGATAAATCCTCCAAATGGAAAAATAACAGCTAATTTCTTTGATCCTTGTCAAAATAATCTTGGCCGTTGACAAACACTTCAAGATCTTCTAATCTTGGCCCTTGATTTTTATTTTTGAGGAATTGTCAAATTTATCATTTAATTCCATTTCTATTAGCTCAAAATTAATTATTTTGAGCTAATTTCCTAAACTATTTGACTTTGACTTAACCACCAAGGTCCAAGGGTCCATTTTTTTATGAAATATACAACATTCCTTTGGTGGAGGACCTTTTAAAATTTATTCCTTTAGGATCCACGAATTTTTCAACTTGGAGAATTAAATCTCCTAAAATAATTTAATTTTGACTCTATTAATTAATTTTCTAGCTTATGATTTAATTTTATTTTGCTAGAAAAATTAATTAGTTTACATATGAGGGGATTTAATTATTTTTCCATCCTCTAATACATAAGATTTTACATTTACAACTCTCAAAAGGTGAATACACATTTGACTTAGACCCTCAAAACACATAACCCATTTACGGCACAATATGATCTAGTTAACCAAGTGATTTGTAATAAAATAAATAAGGTAGTTAGCTTAAATTATTCCCAATCCACTTTTACATCAGACTCGACTAAAAACACTAAGACTCACCCAATAATTCGACAATAAATTTACCTAGCTTTGGGGTTTAAGCTAGGGCGAAAAAACTCTTCTGATTAGCCATGTTTAGAAGCACAGGTAATCAGGGAGGTTAAAAAACCTCTTAGGATGAAATTTGTCATCGAAATTATAGTCTTACCTAGGTTGTTACATAGACTAAAGGTTTTACTAAGATCATTTATATTACATAACTTGTAGAATGGAATAACCATGACACATGGACTGCTGATATGTCATCCATTTGTGCTGAAAAAATTGGTACTTCCGCTTCCTGGAACTTTCACAATTTGAGTGCAACAAGACCGTCTTTCCAGTGGGCACTGCTAAACCAAGGTGTTGGAACATCCTTCCAGTTGGAGCTAGTAAACCAGGGCATTGAAGCATCCTTTCAATTGGAGACGATAAATTAGGGGGTTGGAGTCTCCTTCCAGTTGTAGTTGGAGAATCTCGTAAGTTGGAGCTTCATATTTTTTTTTCTCCCGAAGGGGTTTCCACCTAAAAATATCATGTGTACTATTTTTGATGTTGTGCATTGTTGAATGGTGATGTTAACTATGTTAGGATATTCCGACACATAGGAAATAGTTAAGTTCAACTTGGTCTAGTATAGAGTTAGGTATAGAGTTAGGTAAAGTGTGTTTCTTTACCGTTGTACATTTTGTAACTTACAAACCGACGGTCACGATATGTAGTGATCCGACGGTTCATTCTCTCCTCGGTATTACCGACACTTGATCCGTGGCTTGACACCCGATTGGTCCATGAATTCTATTTAAAGCGCATGGAGGGTCATTTGTAGGTTAACCGTGCATGAGAGAAGCTTATGTAATTTTCATTCTTTTATTAATAAATTGCCTGTAGTAGCCACGTTGGCGCAGGCCGTGGACTGTTTCCCTCTCTGAGGGTTTTAACCACGTCAAAATACTGGTGTATTGATCTGTGATCTGTTTGTGAGCGGTGTCCTTCTGGTGTTCTGTCTGAGGAACTAACCCTGTAAATTCCTACATGGTATCAGAGCTATTTGAGGGCCGCGTCCGTTGGTGATCCAAATCTGAAGTCGGTAGAATTGCATGCGGCTGTCGTTTCCTAGATCTACTGTTTCTGACTGCTTTCGGGCCGAGAGGACTGCTCTGTTGTGTTCAGAGCATCTGTTCCAGTGAGGAACCCCTTTCGTTTCACGCGAAAAGGTTTCCGGTAGCCATATCTGCGTCATTTTTAAGATCTGGAGGTATACAGTCTTTATTTGCAGTTTACTGTTATTTTCTCTCTGCTTATTTCGGTTTCGGTTTATTTAGTTTTTTTTTAACCGGATCTATACCCTTCATTTCTGCGTATGCTCTTTGCCCTGCGACTCTGTGCGATCTGGGCAAATCAGAAACAGAAAGGAAGGATTTTTTTCTCATGCGTATGCTCTTTTCCCTGCACCTTAGTGTGATCTCGGAAAATCAGAAACATTGAGAAAAATATTTAGTTTTTCGGCTAAAGCTAACAATTTTTTTTTAAATATTTAGTTTTTGGGTAAAGCTAACTTTGAGCCATAAGGTTCGTTTTTTTTTTTCATGTCCGTGTTGGGTTTTGTGTTTTGTGTTTTGTAGGGAAAAAGAGGTTTCTCAAGGCAAGCACGCAACCCAAAGCCCCCCCCTCTGTCTCTCTCTCTCTCTCTCAAATTTTTTGTATAGATCAATTGGTTCAAAGCTATTTTAAGAGAGTAGAGGTCTTGGGTTCAAATCTCCATTTTGTGGGGGCTTTTTTTTTTCATTCCCGCACATTCGCGCACTTTTCCGGAAACTTCAACAAATTTTTTTCAATAAGCCATAACTTCTTCATCCGGAAGCCTTTTTCAGAGCCGTTTTTTTAAAACAGCCTAATTTTTCGAGATCTATCCATTGGAACACTTACTTTCAGCATCTTCAGCTTTAGTTTTTTTTTAAATGGAAAGTCCATGCCAAGTCATTCTTGACAGCACTAACTACTTCCAATGGGTATCCTACATGGAAGATTTACTTAGAAGTAAAGGTCTCTACAGAATAGCCACGGGTCAAGAGAAGAAACCAAAAGATGAAGACAAGGTTGCAAAATGGGAAAATAGACAAGATCAAGCACGTGGTTTGATAGGGATGTCTATTTCCCCTGATCTTAGATTCCATATTGCAGAACTTGAGACTCCTCATGAAGCATTGGACCAAATCACTAAAGTTTTTGGGATTAAAAATGAAATTAGAGCCCATCAACTTGAAAATGAGTTGCTTACATTGAATCCTAATAATTTTTCTTGCATTGAAGATTTCTTGTCCAAATTCAAGACCCTTAGATATCTCTTGGAAGGTGTTAAGGTTAAGAAAGAAGATAGTAACCTTATTTATTTCATCCTTACTAAGTTGGGACTAGCCTACTCTGTATTTGTTTCCACCTTCCATTCTACAAGGGAAGCTTTCATTTGTCAAGGAAAAGACTACAAGGCCCCTTCCTTTGACTCTTTTTGTGATTCTTTAATAAGAGAACAAGAAAAAGTCTTACACCTTGGTCTTCTTAATCTTGGAAACTCTTCCAAGAAAGCGTTAGCCGCCCAGCAGCAACCAAATTTAAAGAATCCTAAGAAGTCATATCCTAAAAAGAATGGTCCTAAACCAAACAAGGTTCCTAAGCAAACTCAGTCTCAAAATGAAAGATCATTTAAGCAAAATGATAAGACCAATAAAAACAAATTGAAGAAGACTGATAGACATGGTAACTTTTGTAATCGAGATGGCCACTTAGAATCTAAATGCTTTAAGAAGATGGAAGCCTTGGAAGCCGCAATGAAGAAACATACATCCATGTGGAGCATTCTTCTACTTCAACTTCAACTTCAACTTCATCTTCAGGAATGGCACTTTTTGCATGTCGTTGTCAATCATCTCAGTCTGGTTATGCATTAAATGTATCTTCTTCTTCTCATTCTCATGAGTGGCTCATTGATTCTGGAGCCTCTAATCACATGGCCAAAAACAAAGCCATGTTTTCTTCTTTACATGATTGTAACACCAAAAATATATATGTTGGTGATGATAGATCTCTTAATGTTGTAGGGACTGGAACTGTTCATCTAGACAATGGTCAGTTTAATGATGTATTATGTGTTCCAACCTTATCCAGCAACCTTCTATCTATATATCAGATAACTCATTCAGGTGAAGGAAAAATTGTTGAATTTTCACCTCATGATGTTGTAATCAAGGATCTAAGAGATCCTAAACAGATTCTAGCTACTGGTATTGCTGATGATTGCACAAGGTTGTATAAGTTTCACAACTTTGGGTCATCAAATCTTCCCTCGGTATTTGTTGCTCATAATGATGAAGTGAGCAAACTTTGGCATGAGCGATTTGGTCACTTAAACTA
>APFE031106740.1:173769-245223 GCA_000404065.3 Pinus taeda | reverse complement strand
AAAAAAATGAATAAATCATAAAAAATATAAAAAATTAAATTTTTTTGAAAAAGGACTAATTGAAAATTCATTTGTGGTATATATGTTCCACTTTTCTATAGTTAAAAATGCACTTAAATGTTTATTTACAAGTTAGCTATATGAAAGTGGTAATTGGTTAGCATTTAAATTTTATGATAATTTAAAGCATTTAATTTTTCTTGAATTTTAATTGCTGGATCATCATTAAGGCGTTGTGCATTTGTTGAAAATCTTACATCGCTTGAGTTTTTTGATGATAAATGATTGTTCTACATGGTCTATATTTCTGCAATATTCAATAAATAATCATTTAATCATTAACTCCTTAAGGCACTGGTCTATTAACTTAATAAAATCAAGTAAGTGCTTGTTTTCCCTTGTGTCTCCCAACCCAACTGGTTTGCAGTTGGTCACCCATTATCCTATAGGGTCTACCCCCCTTAGCCGCGGGAGACAGGCTTAAACGGAGAGATCGGGGATCAGGGTGACAGCCCCCGGTCTGAGCGTGTCGTGACAACCTGTGCAACAACACTCCCATCGATGTTTGGGCCAAAACTGTGACAAGATTGTTGGAAATACTGAGAGGGGGGGTGAATCAGTATTTCTTCAATTAGTTAAGATTTTTTAGAGCTTGAAACAGAAGTTAAGGAACAAAAATAAAATATTTTATTAACAAGAAGTTGAGGACACCAATCCTCTTTTACTGTGAGTCTGGCTCCAACCTTTTACAAAATTTCCAAGCACCAACTTGATAAAAATAGGACACCAATCCACCAAGCTCCAACTTGGTCAAGAAATGATGATTCAGAACATCCTTTTAAGAGGTAGGTGGCAAATGATATAATTATGGAATGGAGTGGGGATCAGGGAAATCATCCAGACCACATGTCAAGGTAAATTGGGTAGCTATAACAAGGGAGTCCCACACCTAGGTATATGAGTGTAGGAGGGGGCAATTCGCGGTACATGAGTTACCGCGGGCTTTGTTTTTCCACCCTTCTTCATATGCCTTTTACCTTTGATTGATTTTTCTTCATAATTGTTTAGGGCTCCAGGGGATGGAGAGCATGATGTGTAATATATAGCAGTGGATACCCTCTTGGGGTGGGGCTGTTCATCACCCACCAGTGGTTGGGACAATCATGGGTTCCTTAATGATGTAAGGGGGGCTCATCTAGGGCCCATAGGTACCAGGGTGATGGCTATAGATAAGGCGTAGAGCTCATGTTTAGCTTTTGCCCATGTGCTAAATTTGTATGTCCCAACCATATTTTGAATTTTGTGGTACATTTCCTGTTGAGAGTGGCCAAATTATGCTTTTTACTATTTTTTTAGTTGTATCAACCTTCGAGGCATCGTCCCAAGCCCGACCCAAGGTGTGGACAAGGAGAGGGGGAGGCTAACCCTATGTGGACCCAGTGGACACATATGGACCCGGACAAGAAAAGAGATGAATGAGGCTCAAATGAGTTGAAAGGGAGTGATGAGGGTGGCGTCGAGAAGTGGGACCACTCAACCAAAATCGGGGTTTCCCATGTAGTGCCAACCCTGAAGCTAATAGCCAATAAAGGAGATCCCACGGGACTAAGATACGAGGGTAACCACGAAATCGAGCGATGGAGACAAGAATACAAATCTAACACACTCTTTCTGTCGAATCCCTTCACCAATTCATGCCCAAAAGTACCCATGACAATTAAGGAAAACTACTCAACTATACAAATGAAAAACCATACCTTTGGGGTCAGGAGGCCCACCTTCAAACATACATTCATAACAAATGGACGATGGACCACATAGCTGGCTCAGGGGGCAAAGAAAATAGCACATTGAGCTATCTGGGGGTTGTTGGCTACATGCTGAGGACTATCTAGGAGAAAAACATTCTCCTATATTCACTACCCACAAGTGGTGGGTAATCTTGCACTTGTTGCCTGATACACACACCTACCAGTTGGTGAGAAAATCCCTTTAACCCCACAAGGTGTGGTTGGTGGCAAGAACTAAGAGATGGGGTTGTCACCTATTCCCAACTCTCTTCGTTAAAGCTCTCTCCTAGGCAAGATAAGGGGGGTGGTCCCTAATGAGAAGTTATATGGTATGAGTTTCTAGGAGATTAAGTTAAGGTTAATTTGGATTACTTGTCAAAAAATAACTTGTTTCCAAGAATTAAGCAAGCATATGAATAAATGAGCAAATTTCAATGATATATTCAAAGTACAGACTAGTTCCTTCAAGTAAATAACAATAGCTTGCTAAAAAAAATGAAATTAAGATACAATGATAGACAATCCTGCAAAATCAAATGTTAGACCAAGATAAGTATATAAACATCAATTGCAATTATAAGGAGATAGTACTTGAAAGTAAATTCCCAAATGACAAGATAATAACATCAATTACTAATGAGCTTAAATGATCATCAAAGCAACAAATATATGAAATAAATTTGAAATAGGGCTGCATCAATGAAGGATATTCCAAGAACAAGAAAGCTAAATGTTGCAAAGTAAAAGAATTCACAATACTTGCATAATAAATGTTTCTTGAAATAAAAATGATGTTTGCAAACAAGACTCAAGCAAATCCAAGATAGCATAAATAGGAGAATTGCATTTGCAAGTAAAGTAAAGTTGTGATGTAGATGTGCTCTTGGTTTATTTGAATAGTTGTATTCTAAAGCAAAGTTTCAATTGAACTCCTGTCCCTAGACTTCACCCTCACCCAGAAATCCAGATCTCACAGTGAAGAGTTAATAGGGGTGGAGGGTCCCCAGAGTCTATACAACCAACTTAAGTTGGAGGTCGATTTTAGTGATGCTTGAAAATGGGCCTAAGTAAGATGCTTGTAAAATTTCCCAAGGTAGATTACAACGCTTGAAAAGTGAATTGAAATTAGATTGATGCCCACAATAGCTTTGCAAAAATAACGTTACCTTGAGAAAATAAAAGATAGTTAGCTTCACATAAAAGTAAATAGTTTCTTTGGAAAATAAACTTGTCCAATACACAATGCTTCAATATTCATGATATAAAAATGTAGCATAACAATGAGGCATAAGTGATTATTAGACAAGTGCCAAGCTAAATGTGTCAAAGTTTGCTAAAAGTAAGAGAGTTGTTTGCATAAGAGTAAATTTCTTTGAAATAGAATGTGAACTTGTAGCTTATAGCAACAAAGATAAATGGTGCAAGCCTGTAGCAAACTTTAAGAAAGGAAATGCGATTTGTGTTACTTTTCAATTAGAGGATGCATATTTTGTGAAAATGAGAGAAATGGAAATATTAACAATCAATCCAGCCACAAGCTTCTCTCTCTAAATGGAGAGATAGGATGCCATGGGCAAAACCCATGCTCCCACAACAACAAAAAGGGATTTTTATTATTATGGTATTACAATGAGGTTAGAGCCTCTTAGAGGGCTGCCCAAAAAATAATCTTTGGTTGTCCTGTATATATTCATGTTCCTAAGGATAAGAGGAACAAGCTTGAGCCTTTAGGAAAGAAAGGCATATTTGTTGGACATAGTGAATCTTCAAAAGCCTATAGAATATACATTCCAATGCAGCACCGGATTGAGGTTAGTCGAGATGTCATCTTCGATGAGAAAGTGGCATACTGGAGGTCTAAGGAAGTCTCCATAGATTCCTTGGAAGAAGTTAAACATGAAGCCTCAAGGGAAGAGCACTTGAGTTCTACAAAATGTACCGGAAGGCCCGAAGGGCCTCAAGATCTAGGGAAACCACTCATAGTTCAAGAGATCAAGAAGAGACCAACATGGCTTAGATCCACATTAGAAGAGGCAGAAGGACATGCAATGCTTGATGGCACATCTAGAGAAGTGAAGAAACCTAAAAGGTTCGCTAACTATGCATCTCTCATGACAAAGCTCATTGATGAAGAACCTTCCACATATGAAGATGCAA
Organism: Pinus taeda; assembly: GCA_000404065.3. Taxonomy (NCBI): domain Eukaryota; kingdom Viridiplantae; phylum Streptophyta; class Pinopsida; order Pinales; family Pinaceae; genus Pinus; species Pinus taeda. The sequence goes on along the minus strand of APFE031106740.1, from coordinate 241,276 downwards.
CCACTCAACGAGTGGAAGGAAGTAATGAATGAAGAGTACCAATCAATCATGAAGAATGATGTTTGGGAAATTGTGCCAAGGGTTGAAGGGAAGTCTGGGGTGATTTCCAAGTGGATCTACAAGATAAAGTATGTTGTAGATGGTAGTATTGACAAAAACAAGGCGCGGTTCGTAGCTAGAGGATTCTCCCAGAAAGAGGCAGAAGACTGATAAGAATTTTGCTCCAGTTGCACGGTACACCTCCATTAAATCCATCATTTCTCTTGTTGCTGCGTTGGGATGGAATTTGCACTAGATGGATGTGAAGACTGCTTTTGTCAATGGTCTGATTGAGGAAGAGGTGTACATAGAGCAACCTCAAGGATTTAAGGTATATGGAAAGGAGTCTCAGGTTTGCAGATTGAAGAAGGCCTTGTATGGACTCAAGCAACCTCCAAGAGCTTGGCATGCTTGTATAGACAACTATCTGACAAGATTGGGATTTACCAAAAGCGAAGTCGATCCAAACCTTTACTTTAAGGTTGTGAAGAATGCACCTGTGATCTTACTATTATATGTAGATGACTTGTTTTTGACAAGTGTCGGGCCTCTTATCATTCAGTGCAAGAAGCAGTTGGGTTTAGAGTTCGACATGAAGGATCTTGGGTTGATTCACTATTACTTGAGATTAGAAGTATGGTAGAAACTTGGTGAAGTCTTCCTTGGCCAAGGGAAGTATGTGTTAGAGATCCTTCAAAGATTCGGTATGATGGATTACAAATCCATTGCGACTCCCATGGTGACTAACTTGAAGAAGTTAAGAGGCTTCGACTCCAGATTGGTAGATCCATCTATGTACCAACAATTGATTGGTATAATGATGCATTTGGTTAACACCAGGTTGAACATTTGCTTTGTTCTGAACACCTTGAGCCAGTTCTAGGTAAAGCATATTTATAAATGTTTGAGTCAAAGTTCCATTGCGACTTTTAGAAGATGTAAATTTGAATTTTTAAAATGATTTTTTGGCTCCAAAAGTGACAAATCGGCTTCCCTCCAAGTCAAGTCAGCCCTGGCTAAGAGATGCATCCATTCACTCTAGATAAACTACTATATAAAGGTAGTTCGAGCTCCTCATTTGGGCAATTCACATTCCTCTCTCAAGGTAGCTTTTGGGCAAGTGAGCGAAGGACAAGAAGGATAAAGAAGGACAAAGGAGGCCGAAGTTTCTCTCTCTAGTAAGTTGAACATGTGAAGGAGTCTCTCTATGTGATTTGCAGTTTCTGGGGCAACTATTGTAGGGGGCTAAATTTTTTTGGGTGACTGTGGCAACTGCTATAGGGCTGAAATTCTAGGGAAACTGGTATTTCAGGAGGGCTAAATTATGGAAGTACAGGATCAAGAGTGAAGTGCAGGATCAGATTTGGGTGACTTGACTTGGAGAAAAAGACTAGGTTTGACCATAGGCCTAGGTGTGTCTCTCATTGAACAAGAATAATTTCTCTATTAAAAAGGTTGTTGGGTTTTTCCCCATAGTGGGTTTTCCCAAGGTAAATCTTGTCTCCCTTTTGTGCATTGTGATCTCTAGTGTTCTATTGTTCTTTATTGTTGAATTTCTGAAGTATAATTTTTGAATGATATATTGGAACAAGTTAAAAGAAGGTCTACATAAAACATAATTATCAAAAATTAAGAAATATTGTGCTAACCCTAATTGCACTAGAAAGTCAACACCTCTTGGTCTTGGCCATCTCTTTCTTGAAGGTCGCCAACTATTGTGAATTTGTAGGTTTTGCCATTACATTATTGACAAATTCCTTCAATTCATGCTCATCCAATAGGAATTGCAACCTGGCTTTCCAAATGCCAAAATTAGAGGCTTTGTCAAGTCTGTCTTGATTTCTGAGTCTTGTTGTGGCCATCTTTGCGAAACCCAAATAAACTAGAGAACTATACTCTGGAAATTTCCTTCTCCTTTCGGCAGCCTACCTTGGCCCTCCTCTTGCAGTCGCACTTCCTGGTGGAAATGCATAGATTTGCCCCTGCACTTGTCTCTGGTGTCCTTCCTGGAATTTGCATGCCTACTTTTCCTCCAACGAGAAACTCGATGTACCTTTCGGATGTCCTTCTCTAGATGTGGCACACACACTACTGACCCTGAAATTCGTACTGGTTGGACTGGCAAGCATGCTACGACCTTTTGTTGGAAATATGACCTTCTTTCTTGTAATTGGAAAACCAGAAACCCACTATGAGTTTCTGGAAATTCCCTCTTCAATGTGCTTTTCTCTTCCTCCCTGCGTTGATTTGCAACTACAAAACCCCTACTGCAAAACTTCTATGCTAGATCTACTTTGCGAACTCACTGATCTGCTCACCATAAACCCTCTCTGATAATCCTACTACCCACCGCTACAAATCTGAGGCAAAATCAGACTTCTCCTTCACCTTGAACTGGAAATCGATTTGTTGCCTCTCTGCTACTCGCACTGTCTAGCTAACTAGTGCAGATCTAGAAATATTATGCTCAGATCTACCTCTGAAACTGCACAATCTCACTTCCTTCGCTTCTGAGCCTCTGATCTGATCTTCAATGCTCTGATACCATGTGAAAAATCCTTGGAAGTGTAGAACTAGAAATTATTCTCCTAACTTTAGCAGTTTATTTTTCTTCTGTAATTATTATTACAGTAAATAACAGATAAATCACACTGCAATCTTCACAAATAAAACGTTGTGGAAATATAAAATACGGAACCGAGAAATAGATGCACACACATAATAAAAATGACATTGTTGTTTTTGGACAATTGTCCCTAGAAAAATCCCGAATGGAAAACCGGTGCAACAGATGAGGGTTTTATTGTTATGCAACAATTTGAGAGAATAATTACAACTAGTTGCCAAACTAGCAAACCTCCGACAATACACTAGAAAAATATATTGGAGACACCCTTGTCTCCATTGCAACTTATCTGACCTCTCTCTGGGCAACTCACACCCGTATCTGGTATTCACACTCCCTCCAAAAATGCGCATTGCTTCTCAGAATAATTTTGCATAGCCCCAGAATTGCCTCCAATTGGGACGTTTGGCCTCCCTCTGCCTTTGGAATGAATTCGCTATGCCTTCCGGACACTGCTTCAGCATCTGGAACTTGAAACGAACCTCTTCCGTCTACTCAAATTGGGGTTTCTGGTTAACTTACACTGCACAAATCAGCCTCTTTTGCAGACAATTCAACCTCCTCTTTTCTTGCTTCCTGGTCACTGGAAAACTTAGGAAAATTTTCCTCCAGATCTCTACTCCCAAATCTCTGCTACTCTCTCTCTCTGATGCTCTTCTCTGGCTCGAACTGTGCCCTCATTGAATACTACGAACTAGCGAATTTGAACTTCCTTGCTCACAAACTACATACTATGTCTTCGCCAAGCCCCTTCGACTTGCTATTGTAATCTCCCGCTAGAGCATCAACAACCAAGATCTAATCATGATCGATGGCTCAAATCATCTTAGACTCTATCAAATCTTTTTTCTGGAAATCTCTAGAGAAAAAACGATTTCCTCACTTAATACTCATTAATTAATCAATTTTCCTAAGATGGAGTTAGGAACTTTTAATTGTTGATCAATTAATTTAATTAAGGGGTTTCTAATGTTGAGAAATCTAGTGCATCTAGATTAGGGTGATTTCTCTTGCTTTGATAATTGCTTGTGATGTTATTTTACTTAACTTGATATACTTGTAGTTAACTTCTCCTTATCTTGATTATTACAATGTTTTTTTATTATCAAACAACTACCAAACAATGAAGATCAATGAGACAAGAGGACACAAAATGTAGGATGCTAGCCAGGGCCAAAACCTCTCCTCTTGAGAGGAAAACCCACAAGAATTCTTCTCTTCTTATAGAATCTTTAAATGATGAATTCCAAGACATATGACCCTTGACAAAGACCGCTCCAAGACCAAGTCAAACCTCTTCTTGGTGAACTTCTCTTCCACAAAGTGAACTCAAGTCAAACTTGCTTCACAACTGCTGCAACTTCTCCTTAACCATAAATTTGAACCTGCAATTCTTGACTCTAATTCTCGGCCTTTTTGTATAAACCCTAGTTTGCACGTGTGAGTGGAATATGTTAGATTAAATCTCTTTCTTCCTTTGCTTAGGGAGTTTCTTCTTTATTGATAACTCAACCTTCAAATTAGATTGTTTTGAGCCCAAAATTTGACTGCAATTTTCGGTCTTGCTTCAATGGTAGGATGCCCTAATTTCCTCGCATGTGTGAGAAGATTATGCCCTAAAAACAATCCTTCAATACTTAATCTTTCCTTCCTTTTTTCCCTTCATTTCGTTGGCTATTAGGCTTCTCTCCTTGGTGATCGAACTTGCTTCTTATGTGTCATTGAATGTGTGTTGTACAAATGAGGTTGATGGATTATATATAGGCTTTTCTTGGAGCCAAATTGTCATCATGAGGTCGAATTTATCTTGGAGGGTCTTTATGACTCAAATTGACTTATATAAATTTCTTTTACATGATACAAAGGGCCCAATGGGGTCTTTCATATATGGCAATGACTCAATTGACCTCTTGACTCCATGACAAACCCTAGAAGCCCTCAATGGATGTTTGACCTACTAATAAATTGACCTTGAGCATGAATCCCATGCTACAAAAATAATAATAATAATAAATTTTCTTTCTTTTTACAATATACAAAAATCAAAAGTACATTTCATATTTATGAAGATTGAACCTAGTTACATACTTCAACACTCCCTCTTAACTAGGGAGGTATTCATAATACATACAAGGTACTTGGACATTCTCATACTGAAGAATTATCATAAGAAGAGTCGAATTGGTAAGCCATCTCATAAGCTATTTATCCAGCTTATATTAGTACATCTCATCATAAACCAACATTGTCACATAGCAAGGCCTTGACTAACAACTCTATCTCTCCACAAGATTAGAGCACAATGCTGGGGAGACCAATGATTTATAGACACCTTCACCATTGTCTCTCAAGGCACATACGCCATCCGAATGTTCACAAGGTATGTCCTTATATGACCATTCCTATCTTGGATTAGCACATCCTCAAGGAATTTATTCTTCAACTACTCTTACCTATTGGATGCCCTACCTCATCCTCAAAGAGTATCGGTATTAGTCTCAGATGCTTACCCAATCCTCCATTCTTTCTTCATAAAGAAGACAAGAATGACATGTCTATCTCTCCCTTTCAACTAGGGAGGACCTATTCATTCCTATAGAAGGAATATACCCAAGCTCCCTCTTAAGTAGGGACTTGTTACCAACAACAACTATTTGCTCTTTGGTGGAGATCATGGTACGATCAGCTACTTGTAGGGCTCCTCCTTTCATCATCATGGCATGGATGAAATTCAACTTCTTCATCATGAAGCCATTTTCTTCTAGAACTTTTTCCTAGGGCATCGACCATCTTCTCCATCACTTCCCTTCAATGAAATATAGTGTTGAACCAGTAGTCATGTCATCCTTCTCTTCATCGGAAAGTGATCTTCTAGTCCACATCTGGCTATTCTTCATACAACTACCTCTTCCAAGTCATGTTTCTTTTAGGATCTTCTCTCCAATCTTAGTTATAGATGAACTTCTACAACCCTCTTTCAGTAGCCTTGTTACAACCCAACCAGATGCTTTCTAAAATATGAACATCAAATAAACATTACCTTTTCATGATGGCCCTTTGTCATGACATCTGCTTCTTGCAACATCAACATCCGTTCGCATACTATATGAATCCATCTCCAAGACATACATTACCAAGGTTCTTCTTCTTGAACATACATATCAGGGTCTTCATATATTCCCCATGGAGATACCATAGCTAATCCTTCTAGTTATCACATGTTGATCACTTATCTTATCTATAGATACATCTTTCACGAACTCTTCTTTCACCTTTCTTCACATATTGTTTCCTCAAGATCTTCTATACATAGTTCCTTTATTATAGGAACCATAGTTGCCAACCACCTCATATTCTTCATGAGGCCATATTATGTTGATTTCATCTTGTCAATATGTAGAAGAGTTCAAGGCACATTATCTACATGCCTGTATGCATCATTCTAATGGAAGAGTTTCTTCTTCTTTCATCATGCTCATGAGATAGAGTATTTTAACCTTTCTATCTGCAACCATATGATGACATGACTTTATCTATCTATAATCAAATATATACATACCTCTTCCTTCAAGTGGTCATCTAGACTTTCTTCTAGCAGCTTTCTTCATTTGAAGATGAAAATACTTCAACCAACTTGACATGCTACACATCTTTGTCATCATACCATTATCCTTCTAAACTGTGGATCCCACACAAGGTGGAATGTAGACTATCTGCGAGACACTTGCTTCTTCCAAGTAGAGGTGAATCTTTTAACAAATATTCCAATGGATAATCTTGTTGATCCTCATTCTGCAAATGCTTCTTTCTAATGATGATGATGCATGACAACCTCTTATCTTCCTATTTTGCTAGATGACTTTCTCCAACCATATAAACTGCTTACTTGGTTGTTCTTCTATGCTTCCAATGAAGATGCCATGAGCTACTTCCTTCCTATCATGTACTATGATTGCGTCAACTATATAAGCTTTTACTTTGGCCATCCTTCCATGTCTCTATGATGATGTCATCTCAATCTTCGCTATAATGCATCCTATCATACGTGTGGTGCTTTCTATCATAACTATTATCTTCTATAAACTGAAAGGAACTAAGTATATGATGATATCTCAATCATAGTAGAGGTCTTTTACTTTCTCCTTTCTTGACTTCTTCTTTTCAGGTTCTCCTACTTCTTTAGTGACATGGGCTTTGTTCCTTTCCTTTCTCTTTTTGTTGTTTCTTCTTGAGTTTAGGACATTTCCTTTTGAAATGCCCATATTCATTACACTCGTAGCATTGCATTTTAGACATATCAATTTTCTTTTGAAGCTTATTTCGAGGCTCAAACTTTCCAAATTTCCCTTTCTTCCTCGCCATAGCTGCATATGCTTGAGTTTGTTCATTTGCTCCAACGTCGTTCTTCGCCTTTAATCTAATTTCTTCAATCTTGCATAATGACCTCAGATCGCTGAATGGAGTGGTTTCCTTCTTCCCATGGATGCTTGATACAATGTTCCCCCATTCATCTAGTATTGCATTGAGTACTAGGGTGGTCATCTCTGGATCAGACATTGTTTCTCCAAGTTCTTGTAGTTGGTCTTTAATTTGAGATACCTATATGAAATATGGAGCTACCCCTTCTTCCCTTTAGACTTTCATCTTGTATAGTTTGGTTCTTAAAGATATGATTTCTCTTGCAGTACTTACAGAAAATAACTCCACCTATTTATCATAAATCTCTTTAGATGTCTTCAACTTTGCTACATAAGGGATGGGAGAATCCTTAATTGACTCGAGGATTCTTTGAGCCCTTATTTCTCCTTTCATATACTTTGTTAGTGCTTGAGATTACTCTTGAAAAGGTTTGGTGATTGATCCCATGACATATTCACTAACTTCATTTTCTAAGAGGATCAAATCTATTCTCTTCTTCCATGCAAGGTAATTCGATGTCCCAACAATTTTGTTGTTCTCCTTACAGAAAGAAGTCATTGTAGATTGTGTTAAATTTTGCAATTAATTAACTTGGATCTTCAACCTTTAAGTGCAGACAATAACCAATAACCATATAGAAGGCAGTCAAAGAACAGTAAGACAATAGATTTGGTCCAAGACCAAGGAAAAACCTCACTATGGGGGAAAGCCCTTTAAGAATATTCTTCTACTAGATCTTTATCAAATGTTCAACAGGGATACATAAGCAAGGTACACAACCCTTTTCTCAATAACAATAACATTTCCCCTTTTTAAACTAGGACAAATCTTCTGAAGTGTAAGATCTGATACAAGGGAGATCTGCCACCAATGATAATACAAGATAGAGATCTTGCCTATAATACGAAATCTGCCAAACAATAATGCAAGAAAGAAATCTCCAGAAATGCGAGAGAGAAATCTCCACTAGATCTGCTAATGATGAAACGAAATAACAGGCTTCCAATAAATCTGTTGTGAGAGATAAAATAATGATGCAAGAACTTTATCACCATTCTGAAAGAGATCACCAGTGATGATAAGAGATCTATCATTGATAATAGCTTCCACAAGTTTTATGGTCTTCTTCACAATGTCTTCCAGCTATATCTAAAATAAGAGGTTGATTGTCTCACCATACCACAGAGATAGATCTCAGATATTCTTCCCTTCTGAGGCTCAAACTTGAGATAGAATACAGATCTGTGAAGACATAAGCTTGGACCAAATCACAATTCTAAAATGGCATCCCGAGGTAGCTCAAATCTAGATCTGTGTGAGGAAGATCTGAAATGTATTAGATCTAGATATGTGGAGGTAGATCTGAAGTAAATCTTGGCCTAGTTACAGGCCTGAAGCAGTTATAATCTTGGACCAATCAATGAGCTCAGATCACAAAATAATGAACAACCAAATCACATTCTTCAATAAAAGATAGAAGAGAAATTTCTTCACTTGATCTGACCCTTGAACATCTCTTTGTATACCTTCGCATAGGATAGAAAATGAGCATTGTGTGCATGATCAAATTACATATCAAGGAAAGTGGGTTAACCTCTTTATATAGCCATCATGTGATCTTAATGAGAGTGTTTCAAGGCAAACCAACTAGTCATCATGTAAGTTTCTAGGCAAGTCGAATTTACCATCTAGAAGAGTCAATGTAGCACTTGCAGAGCCACTTGAAAATAATTTGCTTCATAAAGTATTTTTTATTTATTCATTTTCTAAGGAAATTTCTCCCTTAGTTGCACAAAATTCAACACTCCCTCTCAACTAGGGAGGAATTTCCATCAATAGTGTCAAAACTGTTGTACTTGTCAAATCATCTTGACTCATGCTAAACATTCTCGAATCTAAAAAAGAATACTCATGGCAGGGGAGGCTCAACTACCACCCTGAATCGAAGCTTAGCCAAATAAAGGCTAAGAAACCATTACCGGGGAGTCTATAGCTCCACCTCGGCTTAAATATCATCAGGGAGCTAGATGCTTCCACCCGACATCCGGGAGCCACATGCTACAACCTGGAACAAATACCATCGGGGAGACTCATGCTACTACCCAGAATGAATACCGCTCAGTCATGAAGACTAAGAAACTGTTGCTTAGCCAATGAGGCTAAGAATCCATAATAACTCAAGAACACCAACATCTTCGAACTTGAGTGAGATACTACTTACCATGACTGTTAAGGATCACAATCCGATCTCAAGTAGCCAACACCCATTGCTAGATGGGTGGGAAACAAGATGCATGACTGGGGCATACTCCCGATTGAAGGTCCCTCATCCCTAGGAGCTAACTAGCTCAATTCCTCATCCTTAGGAGATCAACTAGGGGGGAAGAGGACACATCTCAATGTCCTTGATCAGCCAGGTCTCGAACCCGAACGGGGTACATCCATTAATCCAAGCATATCTCTGAAGACTATAAATTTTTTCTTCGACAGTGATTTGGTAAGTATATCAACAATTTGCTCATTATTATGAATATGGTGGAGTCTCACTGCTCCTCTTTGTACCATGCCTCGAATGAAATGATATCTGATTTCAATGTGCTTGGATCTGTGATGAGACACGAGATTCTCAGACAAACGGATCCCACTAATATTATCACAAAATATCACTATAGTATCCAAGACTTCCTCAAATAACTCTCTAAAGAGTTTTCTTAACCAGAAAACTTCACAACTAGCTAAGCTAGCAACAATATACTCAACTTCAACAGAACTAAGAGCAACTGATTTTTTGTTTCCTGCTCATCCAAGAGATCTCATGGCAAATCCCATACTGAAACAACAACCTGAAGTGCTTTTTTTGTCAATAATGTTGCCTGCCCATTCATCATCCATATAACCATGCAACTTTACATTGCCAACAGTATATCGAACACCAAAGTTAATTGTCCCATGTAGATATCTAAGTGTGAAAATTTGGAAGACCCAAATTTCTACTGCAACAACTGATTAAGTTTCTTCTATTTGTCAAATAACTGAACAAATTATTTACTGTGTTCTACGATAAATATCAAAACCAATACATTGCAACCTCCACTGATTAAATTTATATGCGGAAACAAGAATTTGAGCAAGATTGAAATAACACACACAAGTGACACCGTTATTTTTGGACCAATGTCTTGGAAAAACCCAATGTGGGAAAACCGGTGCAATAGCTGAGGATTTGTATTATTAAGCAGTGATTTCTGAATACAATCTTTGGATGCCTTGCTGGCTATCCAATATAGAGAATCTGTCTGACAGAGAGATGAGTGAGATATACCTCACACTATCACTAACGATCCAATATTGATCCAACCACTGAATGGCTAGCGCCTAACTGCCTTCGCGCATTTTCTACGCAATCACTGCGTTGCTCTGCATCACATCTTCTGGGGACTGTGTCACTCCTTTGGCTGATCTATTTGCCTCTGGAACTTAGACTTTTTTCCCTCCTGGTCTCACACCCCGACTTTTGGTTCTAGAACTCGATTCTCCAACAAATTTCGGATCTCCTCCCAGGCTCTGTGCTGCCTCTGCGTGGCCCTATGCTGCCCAGCATGGCTTTACACTGCCTCTTCTGGATCTCTCTTTGCCTTCTCTACGATGTATCCTTGGATCAAGAACCCTTACTCCAGAAACTATCCTTGCCCCTCACTGCAAGAAATCACTTCGATCTCTCTCCGACAACTGTTGCGCTACTCTCTTGAGAAATTCGATCTTTGATCTCTCACTCAATGTGTTTTCCAAATGCCCATCAAGCCTCCTCTTATAATTTTCTCGTTGAGAACCAACGACCCATATTAGATTCTAACCAATGGCTTAGATCATTTTGGCTTGATCCTTGTCTTCTTCTAGAAGTTTCACCCCGAGTTTGATGAATACCCTTTAATTATTTTAATTCCCTAAGTTTAGACTTAGGCCTCTATTGAAAATAATTAATTATTTTAATAAAACTGTCTCTAGTTGGAATTTCACAAAATGATTTCTAGGTACTCTGCAATACATGTGTCCAAGCCTCCCTGCAAATTTTGAGGCTTAGAGTACATCCGATGCTACCAAAAATCAACACTCCCTCTTAGCGAGGAATGTGCTCTAGTAATGCAACTTGTTGAAGCATCACTCAGACTCTATAGCATCTCCCTCTGCGCTACTGATGTCTGACGTCACCGCCCATCAACTATTGCGCAAATGATGCATCTGTATTGTTGCTGGCCCTGCCACTGCCAACACTGCATCTATAATGGAATCCTCGCAAATTCTGCATCTGTGCTGCTTCTAGCCCTGCCACTGCCAAAATTGCATATGCACTGCATCCTTCTCGAACTATTGTTGCTACTACATCAGCAACGGAAAAGCATCCGAAATTACTGAACAATTGTTTAGTATGATGCATCTATTGTTGGATTTCTAACTCTTGCTAGCCTCTGCGTTGACCCTCTGAAGCCTTTGCATTGTTGCGGACTCTGCATTGTGCCAACTACACTGCTACCAACTCTGCTTTGTGTTGCTTAGTCTCTGGCGCTCCTGGCCACTGCAACTGTCAATTCGACACTCCTCTGCATCAACTGACACGGGTTCATCTTGCTACTCTTAGTCTCTGGCACTCTTGGCCACTGCAACTGTCAATCCGACACTCCTCTGAATCAACTGACACGGGTCCATCTTGCTACTTCTAATATGGGCTCACGTAGCAAGGTATTGATCCAAGAGGTGGACTCCTCAAGGATCTTTCCCATCTGTAATTCTTTCGAACTATAGTACTAGATCAGCCACCTCTCCCCTGGAGGTATTTGGGCAACCATGGCAAACTCCTCGATCTTTGTGGTAGCAACTTGTGGATCATGTTTCTCATCCTTGTCCTTCTTTTTGAGAGGACACTGTGTAGCATAGTGACCAAATTCACCACAACGGAAACATTTGATCTTTGAAACATCTTTCTTCTTCTTCTGTTGCTCCTTCCGTTGCTCGTGCTACCCCTTAGATGCAAGGGCTGCATTCTCTTCCTCCTCCTTGGGCTTCGTCCCACTGTTGTTGCTACCATCAAGTTTGCACATGACTAAGTCTCACCTCATCTCTTCCTGCTGAAGAGTGGCCCACATTCCTTCCCAATTTGGCAAGTTCTCTCTACCTAGGATACTTTGGACAAACACTTGCCATTATTCTGAAACTGAATTCAGGGCCAACCTTACCATCTCTTTAGGTTGAGGTGTTGATCCTATAGTTGCGAATTGATCTCAGACTTCTTGAAGCTTTGATAGGAATGGATCAATGTGTTTCCCTTTCTCCATCCTACCTGATCTTAGCTTCTCCTCCAAGCACATCTTCCGCTTGGAAGATCCTTGATATAGTGTAGCCAAGGCATCCCACATCTCTTTGGCTGTCCCTTTGCCAGCAATGTGACATACAACGTGATCCCTCACTCCATCGAGGATCAACCACTTGGTCTTCGCCATCTCAACTTTGTACTTTTTGAGTGGATCTGCATCATCGGGTATAACTACCACACTATCGACATACATCTTGAGATCATGCTCATTCAGAAGGCATGAGATCCTAGCCTTCCAGATCACATAGTTGGATGCTCCATCCAACTAATGTTGATCTCTTAGCCCATTAGCTGCCATCTCTGCCAACCAAAATGTCACATTGTCTCCTCTCTCCTCTACGTAGTTGCTAGGATGGCGTACGCACTCCCTACTGGAGTCGGTAGATCTGCTCCTTGCTATTGTTGCTTACCAGTGAGAAATCAAATTCCCTAGCTAGGAATTCGCTAAGGAACAAATTCCCTCAAAAGGTGTCTCCTTCCTTCTTCTGACGTTTTTTTGCCCCAGTAACTGCTGCAGAAAACTACGCCTCACTTGAAGACTGCTCAACGCTGGATTTGTTGCTGCACTGCTCCCTCTACCACTGACTAATCTTGAATTGGAAATCTTACCTCTCTGTCAACTCACTCAGAGAGAGATTTTCCTTGAGAATCTTTCCCTCCTGGCCTCGATTGCGCAATCCTTCTGGGGATTCGATCTACTGTCTACACAACCCTTCGATATCCCTCCTTCTCTTCAATGCTTGGCTCTTCCAGTCTACTCTCTTGCTTCACCTGCGCTTCGATACCATGTGAAAATCTGGAAGACCCAAATTTCTATTGCAACAACTGATTAAGTTTCTTCTATTTGTCAAATAATTGAACAAGTTATTTACTGTGTTCTATGGTAAATATTGAAATCAATACACTGCAGCCTCCACTAATCAAATTAGTATGCGGAAACAAGAATTTTAGCAAGAAAGAAATAACACACACAAGTGACACCATTATTTTTGGACCAATGTCCCCGAAAAATCCCAATGTGGGAAAACCGGTGCAGTAGTTGAGGGTTTGTATTATTAAGCAATTATTTCTGAATACAATCTTTGGATGCCTTGCTGGCTATCCAATATAGAGAATTTGACTAACAAAGAGATGAGTGAGATATACCTCACACTATCACTGGTGATCAAATATTGATCAAGGACCTTAACCAAGGTTAAGAACAAGGTTAAGAACAATGTACATGCGGTTGGAGTTCACATGACCACCAATTCTACGTGAATTAGCGTTAAAAGGTTAATATTGGCTTTAAGTGCTAAAACCTTTATTAAGCGCCTTTTTCTTAAAATATGAATTAAACATGTGGGTGGTCTTGGAAAGATAGTAAATGGTTTCTCGCGTGAGCGAAAGGCTGGAAGCAGTATTCTATCCAAAGCACGTGATTAGCCTCAGCAGGGGACATGTAGCAAGGCAAAACTGCTTTTCTCGTGCGCCCTCGATTTGATATTGGTCGTGCAGAAATCTGCGTGAGATTGCGCGATGTCCGTTGGATCGAGCGGGGTCACATCAACGGCGGAGATCGTCTAGGCTAGTTGGCCAGTGGATAACGCGACAGCGGTTGGATGGACGAGATAGATTGACGGTTGAGAGTTAACCCGATCGCAAGCTCTATGGAGGATTGTCCCTAACCGTCGGGATTATACCGCACATATGTGCGCCCAACAGTTACGGTAATGCTAACGGCTACCTCCGAAAGTCAGCCTGGCGGAGTGGCTAAAGTTTAGCGGATATGCTAAGTTCAGCTGAAGATAAGTGCAGTCACTAGGTTGGTGGAGTATCCCAGAGGATAAAGCATAAAAGCACTCAAAGAGCAGTTTTGAAAAAGAAGGCAGAAAACAGAGAGTCCAAAGAAAACAGAGGCAGAACCCGACAGACAGAGAAACTCAGAGAGAGTGGAACAAGAGGTTCGCTAGGCTAATTAGAGCCTTTTGAAGTCGATGGGATAGTCCAGAGACGCTAAAGAAGTCATCTCCATGGAGAATTTCATCCAAGAATATTGATTTGGAGCTCAGAAGCCACCATAGGTTGGAGGTAGTTGTAGGAGCTACCAGTACTCATTCTCAGTGATCCAATAGTCAATTCTGACTGTAAAGGACCTTCTGAATCCATTGTAGGGATTTGCAGAAGCATTTGGGGACTTCTAAGGGCCAAGAAGCTACAGGGAAGTTTCAGGCAGGAAATGATCAAATGATCAGTTTGTTGTAGGTGTCTGATATGTGCTGGAGATAGAAGAAGAAGTTCTAGAGACAGTTGAAGAAATCTGAGGGAGTTAGTGCCATCAAGAAGCTCAAGATAGCTCAAGACAACTCAGAGCACTGATTGAAGGAATCAAGTCCAAGGAAGCTTAGATCTGTTTGCAGAGTGACGACAGCCAGGGATATAGATGGTATTATAAGCCCAGTGGTTCAGTTCAGTAACCTTTGGAGTTAAGTGTGGAACTTGTAAAAGAAGCCTTACCATAATCCCAAAGAGCCAAGTCAAGTTGACAAGAGCTCAAGGAGACGTAGCCCATGATATTAGGGTGAACTCCTAGATTAAATTTGTTGTTATGTGTGGTTCTCTATTTGCTGCATTTACTGTTATATGTGTTTAATATTAGTATGAACAAATAAGCACTTAAACAGTTAAAATAAAGACATACACTTGTTTCAAGTACTCAATTCCGCAATTGTCAACATAAGCTAGATCATGTATTTGTTAAGCTTTGGAGTGGGAGTTTCTTGTAAGCATGACAAGTTGTTAAACCCCCATTTCAGATCAACTGGCGATCCAATACCATCCAACCATTGAATGGCTAGCCCCTAGCTGTCTCTGTGCAATTTCTACGCAATCACTACATTGCTTTGTGTCACAGCTTCTAGGGATTGTCTCATTCCTTTGGATGATCGATTTGCCTCTGGAACTTTGACTTTCTTCCCTCTCGGTCTCACACCCCAACTTCTGGCTCTAGAACTCGATTCTCCAGCAAATTTCAGAGCCCCTCTCAGGCTGTACGCTACCTCTGCGTGGCCCTACACTACTCAACGTGTCTCTGCGCTACCTCTTCTAGATCTCTCTCTGCCTTCTCTGTGATGTATCCCCGAATCAGGAACTCTTCCTCCGGAAACTATCCTTGCCCATCACTACAAGAAATCACTTCGATCGTTGTTTGGAAACTATTGCACTGCTCCCTTGAGAAATTCGATCTCTGATCTCTCACTCGATGTGTTTTCCAAAGCCCATCAAGCCTCCTCTTATAATCTTCTCGTTGAGAACCAACTACCCAGATTAGATTCTAGTCAATGGCTTAGATCATTTTGGCTTGATTTTCATCTTCTTCTAGAAGTTTCACCCCTAGTTTGATTAATACCCTTTAATTATTTTAATTCCCTAAGTTTAGACTTAGGCCTCTATTAAAAATAATTAATTATTTTAATAAAACTGTCTCCCGGTGGAATTTCCCAAAAAAATTTCTGGGTATTCTGGAATACATGTGTCGAAGCCTCCCTACAAATTTTGAGGCTTAGAGCACATCTGATGCTACCAGAAATCAACAGTAAGCATGTGTTTAGCATCAACCCAGTGATTATGTAAAGGCTTGGTCATGAATTGACTCAAGGTGTTTACAACATAGCAAATATCAAGATGAGTGTTCACTAGGAACATCAATGCTCCAATCAATTGACGATACTTAGATGGATCAGATAAATCAAGTCCAACTTCAACACCATAAACTTTCTTGAAGTTCATCTCCATGGGAGTGCTCATGGATTTTCACTCTACCATTCCAAATCTTTCCAATAGATTTACAACATACTTCCCTTGGGAGAGAATAATTTTGCTAGGTCTCTGCCAGATCTCCAAGCCCAAAAAGAAGGGCATCATCCCAAGGTATTTCATTTCAAATTCAGAGGCAAGCTCCCTCTTACACTGAATCATCAGAGCTTCATTACCTGTAAAAAACAGATCGTCAACTTGTAATACCAAAATCAAAGGCATACCTTGTATAACTTTGAAGTAGAGATTTGGATCAACATTGCTCCTCATGAATCCCAACTTTACTAAGTAGTTTTCAATGCGAGAATACCAAGCCCTGGGGGCTTGCTTTAAGCCATTGAGTACTTTCTTCAATCTGCATACATGGGTTCTTTTGTTATGTACCTCAAAGCCTTGAGGTTGTTCAACATATACTTCCTCCTGAAGAGTACCATGAAGAAAAGTTGTCTTGACATCCATCTGATAGAGAATCCACCCTTAACTCGCAGCTAAAGCAATAATAGAGTGAATAGTGGTATAGCGAGCAACAGGAGCAAAGATGTCGTCATAATCAATTCCCTCTTTTTGAGAGAATCCTTGAGCCCCAAATCTTGCTTTATATTTTTCAATACTACCATCCATGCCATGTTTTATTTTGAATAGCCACTTTGAAGTCACAACTAATTTTCTTTGAGGTCTAGGAACAACTTCCCATACATCATTTTGCATAATGGATTCATATTCTTCTGTCATGGCATCCTTCCATACTTGGTGCTTTACTGCTTCTTCAAATGATTGAGGTTCACTTGTATGATAAAACTCATAACAACAACATAGTTTTGATATCGACTAGGTTTCTTGCTTTCTCTAAAAGTGCCCCTCGGAGAAGTATGTTTTTCAGCGTCCTGTAGAGTATCATGAATCCATAGAGGCCTTTTCCTATATGGAGGAGGATCTAATGGATCCATAGGCTCAACAGGTTCATCTAGGTCCTCATAAATTCATAATCAGGTTCATGAGTAGAGGGATCCACATCATCATTTGTTTCTTTAGAAGAGATAGAACAAGGACTAATTCTTACTTTTTCAAGAGCTGCATCTTCATCAAATGTTACATCTCTGCTGAAGACTATCGTTCTTTGACCAGGTATATAAATTCTAAATGCTTTAGAATCTTCACAAACAAACCTTTGGTAAATAAAAATAAACAAGGCAACCAAAGATCCTTAAATGACTAACATCAGGTATTCTTACCTGTGAATACTTCTTCAAGAGTCTTGTCATATAATGCTTGATGAGGAGTTCGGTTCTGTACATATACGACGGTGTTAGTAGCTTCTCCCCATAGGAACTGTGGCACATTCTGATCATGTAGCATGGCACGAGCAACCTCCATGATAGTGTTGATTTGTGTAGCTTGGGAGGTATTCCAAGTGTTAAAATTCGCAACTAGGGCCAAACTCCATGTGGGTCATCTTATTTATGGCAACTGATATTTTTCTTGGATCCCTCTCATCTAGAGATGTAGGATTGATCTAAATATCATTTGATTCCGATAAGTATTCATGGAGTTATGAATTTATTTGTGTTATAAGACAATTCGTCATGGTTGACCAACAACCAAATAACCCACACATGTGCTCAACGTTTTAGTATAAAACGAGATGACTTGAGAGTCATTTCACACACTTCTCTCTTGATTTCTCTCCACTTGTCTTGGGTTTTAGTGGAAGAGAGATCTAGGAGGAGGATGCCCTAGCCGCAGTCCTAAAGGATGTTCTAGCCGCAGTCTTTCCTAACCAAGAGAATGTAGTCAAGTCAAGAAGAGAAGCCCTAACGCTATCAAGGAGGATAGCCCTAACCTATACGCTGGTCTCTACGCAGTCTAGAAGGAGACCTGTAGCCCTATATGGTGGTCCCTACTAAGATGCAGTCAAGGAGGATAATAGCATGCCCTAGCCACAACATAAGGAGGTTGGAACAACATGGAATAGGAGGACTGTTTTGGGGTCTGAGTTGCCCTAATGGAGGCTGAGTATGTGGTGTTAAGGGCTAAACATTGTTGGTTTAAGGCCTGTTTCAGGGAGAAGGAGGGCCGAGTTCCCTTGCTGGAAGAACTACAGTCATAGCACTGATTTGAGGTCACTCTGGAAGGGTGCAGATCCATGGAAGGGCAGCCGCAACCCTACACAGTCTTGCTGTAGGGTGCCGCTGTAATTACAGGCAGGCCGAAGTTGTTAAAGAGGGTTAGATTGCCCAGAACCACAACAAGAAGGGTCAGCCTCCTAACAAGGGGCAACCGCACTCCTTAATAGCATATCTGGGCAGAATTATGATGCCCTAACCAGGCCTATTTGGCAGCATAGGAGTAGACCTCGAACAGTGAGCCAGTACATACATGTATGGTATGTTGGCACTAGATAAATGGGACAACTAGGCATGGTGCTTGATGCAGCAAACGGTGGGACAACAAGCAATCAGAGGAGCAGCAATGGATGGCTGACATGGCAACAAAGGCACAATTGGAACAACTGCTATTGTGGCAGCAAGGCTACAATTGGGACAGCAGCTAAGACATGGCAACAAAGGCACAATTGGGACAACAGCTATGACATGGCAGCTAAGACACAATTGGAACAGCGGCAATGACATGTGGCAACAAGGCTACAATGGGACAGCAGCAAAAGCATGATGTTGCAAACTCATTAGGACAACAGCAAGGTACAACATGCCACTTGGGACAGCAGCAAGCATGGCGCTGTAAGCACATGAGACATGCTGTATGATAACATGGTTTAGCATACCACATGGGACAACAGTGTGGCAACATGGTGCAGCAGTGGCACATGGGTGCAACACGGTGAGGTGCAACACGGTGAGGTGCAACATTATGATTAGGAGTAGCACAATGATAGGTGCAGCATGGTGATGGAATCACCTGGGAAAATCAGTTGAAGCAACATGTCTTCAACTGAGTTCAGCTACCTCATGTATCATCTTCTTAGAGATGATCTATGCTCTTATTTAGATAAGTCAAAGTGTTGACTTCTGTTATAAATATACATCTCTCTCTCTCTCTCTGTGTTGAACTATTGAGGAACATATAAGATGAATTGATCAAGGGTTTCCCCACATTGGGGTTTGTCCTTGGCTAGCGCCACATCTTGTGTCCTCTTGTCTTGGCTTGTCTTCTGCGATTTATGTTTATGTTCTATCTGCAGTTTACTTTAATACTGATGTGATTGCTAATCTGGAAAAGATATTGAACTAACTATGAAAAATGAAATAAATTGCTCTAAGCATAGAACATACCTAACTTAACATGGTATCAGAGGTGAGGTGAAGACAAAGCCCAAGCAAGAGTGAAAGAGCAATCACCGAAGACAGTTGGGAAAGGACAAAAGGATCGGTGGATTCCTCATCCCTCTTCAAATTCACCAAGGGTGAAGTCGAAGCAAAGAATATTATCAAAATGACGCAGCGGAAGCTTCTAATGGCCTACCTAAAGATCACTTCATTGGGAAGTCTGCATCTAAGGTTGGAAGGAAAGGCAGATTTCTTGGTTGTAATAAGTCCGGTCATTATATGAAGGAGTGTCCGAATGGTAGGGACACATCACTTGATGATAACAATCATTCCAGGAACATCTTCAATGATCAGAGGAATGACAGGTAATGCAGGTCATCAAGGAAACGGCCGACTCTTCAAAGAAAGCAAGGAACTCCAGGTATGAAGAATCAAATGTTGTTTCTGATAAGATAAAGAAGCGTTATCTTGTATTGACCCTCTCCTTCAGACTCTTTGGGAATCTGGCTTATTGATTGTAGTGCTTCAAGGCACTTCAACGGATGGAAGGGTGCTCTCTCTAATTTGGTAGAGATGGAAACAATCATGGGATTATACTTGGAGTCAATACCACCTATCCCGGAAAGGGTGTAGGGAATGCTACCCCTCAATTGAATGAGGGTAACACGATTGATTTACAAGAATCTCTTTTATGAACCTGACTGCAAGAAGAACGTGGTGTCCATTCCGGCAATGGAAATCAAAGGTTTTTGGGTGGCATTCATCGATGGAAAGGTACGTGTTTGAAAATAGAATTTTCAAAGATGCTTTTACTCATGGGTTCAGGATTGGAAATCTGTATCAAGTTGCAGGATGGTCCATTGGGGACCCTGTCAGCGGACACATCTCATCTATAGCACTGGAGGTCTACCTTATGGGGCCCTACTCGATGTGAGTTAGATGGTGACAGGGATGCCTGAATTCAAAAAGAGCATGAAGGTACATGTTTGAGAAGTACTGAAGGAAAATCTTACAAGGGAACCATTCCCCTCATGTAGCAGGTCCACAGGTTTGGAACAACCCGAGGGGTTTGAGATTCAAGATTGGGAATCTCATGTATGCAGGTGGAAGAAAGCCCTCTATGGCTTGAAGCTAACACCCCGGGCTTAATATGAGAGGATTGATAGTTGTCTGATGAAGCTGAGATTCACTAGGAGTGAAGCCGATCCAAACCATTGCTTGAAGGTTGTGGATGATAGACCTCTCATACTGGCACCTTATGAGGACGACCTCTTTCTGACCGATGCAGACGCTCCCATTTGCAAAAGTAAGAGGGAGTTGGATTTCGGATTTGGGATGGTGAACTACAAGCTCGTGACTACCTCGATGGAGCTTAACTTTCAGAAGTTATGTGGTAGTGATGTCGGACCAGATTTGGGAAATGCCTCTGAGTTCCATAAACTCATTCCCATTGATTTTCTTGGTGAACTTTCGTCCGGATATATGTTTTGCGGTTAGCGTGTTGGGCTCATAGTTTGGTTGAGCCTCACTAGATTGGTGCCAAGAATCCTCTTAGATATCTTCGGGGCACAATCTCTCATGGATTGAGATACATTGCTGGAAATATGAAGCTGCATGATTATTCGATTGCTGACTGGGCAGGCAGTGTGGAGAACACTTCTGAGTGCTGATTCTCTTTGGGTTCTGCTCGATGTCCTAGATAAGTAGGAAGCAGAAGATGGTTGCATTGAGCACCGCTAAGACCGAATACATAGCTACGAGTATGATCTCGTGTGAAGCTGCCTGGTTGTGGAAGCTCTTCAGTGAGTTGTTTGTACACATGATGGATACCACCGTTATCTTCTGTGTCAACCAGGGGGGGATTCGATTGTTGAGGAATCTCGTATTCTATGATTGATCCAGTATATAGACATCAAATACTACCTTATATGGGATATGGTACGTCGATGAACGAGGAGGCTCTATCGCATTGAGACTGATGTACAGGTCGTAGACATTCTGTCAAAGCCCTGGGGAAAGGTTAAATTTGTGACTTTCCCGAGCGATTTGGAGTCGTTGAGAGACCCCCTTATGAGTGTCCTGCATGATTCATGCATTGAGCTCTGGGAGCTCCAGGGGTCTTGGGGTACTTCTTGGAGCAATAAGCAACCATAGGGCGACTCACCCTCCCCTAATGGTGCGCTGTGTATAGGATGAATGGCTCAGCCTTACCCTATGATACCCAGTGGTGACTTAGGGATAGGTTGAGTGGTTCTCTAGTCGAGGTATCCTACCCATGTAGTCTGGGACTCATGGGAAGTACCTCTCATCTGACCAATGAGCAGGGAAATGGGGCTAGGGACCATAGTAGTACATCGATCTAGGATCAATGAAACTGATCTGGGATCAGTATGAGTGGTTTGAGACACTCTCTTGTGATATTGATTTGGGATCAGTGAAACTGACTTTGGGTCAGTAAGACTGATATGACTCACTCTCTTGGAACTGATCTGGGATAAGTAAGAGTGGTATGACATATTCTCTTCATATGGAACAGACTTCGGGTCAATAGAGAATGGTATGAGACATTCTCGATCAATTCTTCTTCTTCATGGTTCAGTAGAGCAGAGCTCAGCAACGCAGAGCAGAGCAGTGCAGGGCATTGATGGCAGAGATAGTATAGTCTGGTAGATGGATCAGCAAATGGAGTTCTCCCTAGTTGAGAGGGAGTGTTAAAATTGGCAACTAGGGCCAAACTCAATGTGGGTCATCTTATTTATGGCAGCTGATATTTTTCTTGGATCCCTCTCATTGAGAGGTGTAGGATTGATCTAAAGATCATCCAATTCCGATAAGTATTCATGGATTTATGAATTTATTTGTGTTATAAGACAATTTGTCAAGGTCGACCAACAACCAAATAACCCACACATGTGCTCAACGTTTTAGTTTAAAAGGAGATGACTTGAGAGTCATTTCACACACACTTCTCTTTTGATTTCTCTCCACTTGTCTTGGGTTTTAGTGGAAGAGAGATCTAGAAGGAGGATGCCCTAGCTGCAGTCCTAAAGGATGTTCTATCCACAGTATGCCCTAACCAAGAGGACGCAGTCAAGTTAGGAAGAAGAGAAGCCCTAATGGTATCAAGGAGGATAGCCCTAACCTATACTCTGGTCTCTATGCAGTCTAGAAGGAGACTTATAGCCCTATACGTTGGTCCCTACTAAGATGCATTCAAGGAGGATAACAGCATGCCCTAGCTGCAGCATAAGGAGGTTGGAACAACGTGGAATAGGAGGATTGTTTTGTGGTCCGAGTTGCCCTAATGGAGGCCGAGTATGTGGTGTGCTAGGCCAAGCCCTTAAGGGCTAAACGTTGTTGGTTTATGGCCTGTTTCAGGGTGAAGGAGGATCGAGTTCCCTTGCTGGAAGAGCCGCAGTCATAGGATTGATTTGAGGGCACTCTGGAAGGGTGCAGATCCATGGAAGGGCAGCCGCAACCCTACATAGTCTTGTTGTAGGGTGCTGCTGTAATTACAGGCAGGCCGAAGTTGTTAAAGAGGGCTAGACTGCCCAGAACTACAGCAAGAAGGGTCAACCTCCTGACAAAGGGAAACCGCACTCCTTAACAACAGATCTGTGCAGAATTATGATGCCGTAACCAGGCCTACGTGACAGCATAGGAGTGGACCTCGAACAATGAGCCAGTACATACATGTATAGTATGTTGGCAGCTAGATAAATAGGACAACTAGGCATGGTGCTTGGTGCAGCAAACAGTGGGACAGCAAGCAATCAAAGGAGCAACAATGGATGGCTGACATGGCAGCAAAGGCACAATTGGAACAATTACTATTGTGGCAGCAAGGCCACAATTGGGACAACAACTAAGACATGGCATCAAAGGCACAATTGGGACAGCAGCTATGACATGGTAGCTAAGGCACAATTGGAACAACTGCAATGACATGTGGCAACAAGGCTACAATGGGACAGCAACAAAAGCATGATGCTGCAAACTCATTAGGACAGCAGCAAGGTACAGCATGCCACTTGGGACAGCAGCAAGCATGGTGCTATAAGCACATGAGACATGCTGTATGACAACATGGTTCAGCATACCACATGGGATAGCAGTGTGGCAACATGGTGCAACAGTGGAACATGGGTGCAACATGGTGCAGCACGGTGAAGTGCAACATGATGATGAGGAGCAGCACAATGATAGGTGCAGCATGGTGATGGAGTCACTTGGGAAAATCAGTTGAAGCAACATGTCTTCAACTGAGTTCAGCGACCTCATGTATCATCTTCTTAGAGATGATCTATGCTCTTATTTAGATAAGTTGTTAAGTTTGGTATGTTCTATGCTAGAGCAATTTATTTAAATTTTCACAATTTGCAATCACGTCAGCATTAAGATAAACTGCAGATAGAACATAAATATAAAACACAAAAGACAAGCCAAGACAAGAGGACACAGGATGTGGCGCAAGCCAGGGACAAACCCCACAATGTGTGGGGAAACCCTTTGATCAAATCTTCTTTTATCTTCAAAGTTCAGCAGAGAAAGAGAGAGAGAGTACATTAACAACAAAAGTCAACACTTTGACTTGTCTAGATCAGAGCATAGATCATTTCCTATAACGATGAGATCAGTTGAAGACATTCTGCTTCAACTGATCCTCCAACCTATCATCATCCTGCATCAGGCTCTCAAGCTGCACCACTGCATACTGCATCATGCTGCACTATACTGCCCATGTCCATGATCTTATCCATCATAATGTTGTTCAAACTAAGGTGCATCATCATCACGCTACTGCCCCTGCTAATTTATCATTGTCCTATTATGCACATGATCTCATAATGCTGCCCATCATGTTGCTGCCTTTGCCTTCTCATTGCTTCGTCATGCTGCAACAATTTGCTTATTTTGATATCAGCCTTAGCTGCTTGCTATGGCTTGCAGCCTAGCAAAGCAACTAGGGTATAAATCCTATTCAGCATACTTCTTAACCTATCCTTCTTTTTTCATTAACAGGTCTTCATGTGTTAACAATTTACCATTACAACGTTTACAGGTCTCTATTATAGTGTATAGAGTTTCTCCATGAACGAGTGTATCATGTTGTTATCATGACAACATATGAACACGTATAGTGTAGGTGTCTCACGGATCTGCGTATATATCTTCATCACTGTATCATCATGTACAGCGTAGGTGTCTTTGGATCAGCACATATATATCTTCATCATGGATCAGTGTAGATGGCATCACGTTGGCTGTGTGTAAAAGTCTCCTTTTGCAGCGTATTAACTGTGTGTTACCATCAATGGCATATAAGATATTTCCAGGACTACGTATGAGTTGTGTGTCACCATTAATAACATATCAGATATATATGAGTTGCGTGTCACCTTGAATGACATCTCAGTTACTGCCATGACTGCGTATTGAGCCGTGTGTAGAGTTTAGGGCTGAACTGCGTGTTACCATCAATAACATATCAGATATTTCCAGGATTGTGTATGAGCTACGTGTGATCCATGTATATATTGCCTTGCTACGTTGTATGCTTGCATATATATATATATTTGTTGTCGCTGCCTGCGATATATATCTGTTGTTGCTGCTTGCATATATATATATATATATATATCTGTTGTCGCTGCCTGCGATATATATCTGTTGTTACTGCTTGCATATGTATATATATCTGTTGTTGCGTTGTGTCATTTCCAGTGAATTGTGTTTATGCGGATTGCGGCTCTTTAGGAGCAGATTCTCAGATTTGACTGCAGCTCAAGGCAATGTATCACAACAGCTTCCATTTAGCGTGGCTCCCTTCTACTGTGGCTTCCATCTATGGTGGTTGTGTATATGGTATGAACATTGACTGTGGACAGCATGACCATTGACGCGTGAATATCTCCCATGACGGCATGAAACCAACGTATCCATCATGAACAGCGTATGCCAACATATAGGTTTGCATGTGTGACTGTAATTTGGGCCTTTCCTTTGGCTGTATATGAGGCCTCCTTTACTGCGGCCAAATCTCTACAACTAGGGCAACGTACAGCAGTTAGGGCAGCACTTTGAAGACCAGCATATCACTCATGGTGTCTCTCTCCTTCTCCAAAAACCCAAGACATGGAGAGGAGATCACACATGAAGAGGATATCTCTAATGACTCCAAGTCCTCTCTTATTTATACTAAAAACGTAGAGGTTGAATAGACACGTCGGTTGGGCTTCTAGAGCCTACATAAGAGTTGGTCGGCTTGATAATAATTTCATAAACAAAATAAATTCGTATCTCCATAAATACTTATCGGAATCGGATGATCTTTGGATCAATCCTACACCTCTCGACGAGAGGGATCCAATAAAAATATCAGACGCCATAAATAAGCCGACCCACATGGAGTTTGGCCCTAGTTGCCAATTTAACATAAGTCAAAGTGTTGACTTCTGTTGTAATTGTATTATCTCTCTCTCTCTCTGCTGAACTATTGAAGAACATATAAGAAGAATTGATCAAGGGTTTTCCCACATTGGGGTTTGTCCCTGGCTAGCGCCACATCTTGTGTCCTTTTGTCTTGGCTTGTCTTCTGCGATTTATGTTTATGTTGTATCTACAATTTACTTTAATACTGATGTGATTGCTAATCTGGAAAAGATATTGAGATAACTATGAAAATTGAAATAAATTTCTCTAAGCATAAAACATACCTAAATTAACACCAATCCCTAGGGTTCGGGGTTTGGAGGGCAAAGTGCCACAAGGGTCACTTGTGGGCTTGGAACCCAAGGTTGGGATTTTGCACCCATCGTGGTTTGGGCTAAAACCATGAAGAATTTGAGCATGAGAAAATTTGAGGTGATAGAGCTTGGTGTGCCGATTCCAACGTTCCAAAGATCACTCAAATCAAAGCTCTAGAAACAAAGTTATGAATTTTTGAAGTTGAAAATTAATGTTTGGACAGTCAAGTCATCGAGGCTTGAGGAATTTGTCCAATAGACATGTCTCTTCATCTAAATTCGTGGAGCCCTTCTATTGGTGTATAAATAGAAGGTGATGGAGGACTTATTTACTCATACATTTGTGCAACATAACACAAGACAAGATCTCGTTGAGGAGAAGGAGATCTTTGTTTTGGACGAAGCAAGGAGGGAGAAACGAGCATGGGAGTTCAGGGATTGCTTGAAGGGTTTTTCAGGGGTTTGAGTTGCTAGAGAGAAGGCTGAATTGCCTTGCTGGAGGGCCGAGGAGAGGAGGTCAGTTTCAGGCTGTTTGAGGGCTTGTTGGAGGTGGGACAGTCCCCAAGAAGGGTTGCCACAGGCCTATTCTAAGGTCCTGTAGGATGCTGCAGTAATAAAAGGAGGGCCGAGTCTGTGTTAAGGGCTTGGAGCTACCCAGTATTACAACGAATAGGGACAACCTTCTATTGGAGGAAAACCACACTAATTAAGGGCAAATCTAGGCAGATTTTGGGGGCTATTAGGGGACTATGTTTTGTGCCCTAATCAGTGCCAGACTTGCAACATATGAGCATACTTCATACAGTGAGTTTCTGACAGCGTTCTTTTAGGTGTTGGATTAAGGACATTGACTAGATTTGGATCAGAGTATTGTAGCCTATGGAAGCCATGTACTGGAGTTGACTTGGGTGGCGAGAAGACTTCAATTGGGAGCATATTTCGTAGTGAAGAATTGGGCATCATTGGTCTAGTGGAGGGCATTGTGTTGATAGCCCAAAATAGCCCTAGACGAGCAATCTTGAAGTGACAAAGATGAGCTAAAGGTTGGGTGAAGTTTGGTGCCGAAGTGCAGCACCTTGATGGACTAAGGTGACTGCTAGCCTAGCAGTTTGGAGCTCAGGATTAGGCCTACCTAGAGAGCAGATTGATCAGCTCGTGTGCATGCAGTAGAAGTGACTTGCAGTAGTTTTAGGTGGCAACCCTCCTAGAGTTTCAATGTGTTGTCCTTTGAAGGACTAAGGGGAAACTAGTGAGCAATACAAAAACGAAGGATCGGTAGGACAAGATACGACATAGATGCTGCAGTGAAGATTGTCATTGTATCTTGTATACCATAGACTGTTGTATTATTCATATTTGGTTTAATATAACAAAGATTAGGTTGTACATTATTGTACAATATTTGTTAAAAAAATTGTATACTTGTGCATATGTGATTTATTTATGCTGTGCAAAGTTCTGGTTGAGATTCTTGGTTTGGTAGCATCAGAAATTTTAAGATTCTAACCTAGACTCAATACTGTGGAAATTCAACAGATAGTTCTATTCTTTCTTTCTTCCACACCATTATGTTTAGGATTATATGGTACAATGGTCTCTTTCTTGATATCGACTTCTTTGCAAAAGTCAATGAATTCATTTGAAATGAATTGTCCTCCATTACCTGATTTGAAGACTTTGATTTTGTTTCTAGTTTGGTTTTCAATCAATGCTTTGAAATTTTTAAACATATCAAAGGCTTCATCTTTGAGATTTAGAAAGTATATCCACATTTTCTGGATAAATCATCCACAAAGGTGATATAACACAAATATCCACCTATGGATGTCACTGGCATAGTTCCACACAAATATCAATGAATTAGCTATAGGATGTCATGAGATTTGGTACTACTAGAGGGGAAAGGCCCTCTCATTTTCTTTCCACTAACAACTAGGGCAAACACCACCATGTTTTGATTGGATTTCTGGCATTCCAGAAACCATCTTCTTTACTTGGCCAGTGCCTTATAATGAAGATGAACAAATCTGCAGTGCCATAACTCAATCTGATTGAAATTGCATTCTTGAGCCATAGCTTTAATAGGTCTCCCATTGACCTTATAAAGCCCTTCGACTCTTGATCTAAGAGTAAAAGCATTTTTCATGTTTGTTTTCTCTGGCTGGTTAACACCTTTCGTTTTATAAAAGCCACCTTCATTCCTTTATCTTCTAAAGAAGATATAGATACAAGATTTTTCTTTAGATCAGGTACATATAAAACATCTTGAAGGTGAATAGTCTCTCCAAGATCCAAATGAAAAGAAACTGAGCCAAACCCTTTTACAGGGTATGCAGTGTTATCTCCAAGGATAATGTTTAAACCAACCTCCCTCTCAACCAAATTAGAGAGGATTTCTTTATAACCAGAGAAGTCTGAAAATTTCTAAATAGAAATCCTATTGCAGTGATTAATATTATTTCTTCTACTTATTATCTCAGAATTAAGCTATCTGCTATATTCTTACGGAAAATATCGAAACATATTCTACTGCAACCTTCACAATTAAAACATTGCAGAAAGTAAATGCAAGTAAAATGCTGGCACAAATACAATCACAATGACACATATTTTTGGACAATTGTCCCTAGAAAAACCCGATGCGGGAAAACCGATGCAGCAGATGAGGGTTTTATTGTTCTTCAACAAAAATCTTCATGTACAAATTACATCCAGCAGTATAGAACAAGGCTTTCTGAGAAAAATTTACAGATGTTCTTGAACAAGTATATGACCCGAGAGAGAAGTTCCTCCATCCTTTGCGTCTCTCTAGCTTTCCTAGTGTCACTTTCTCTGGCCTCTGGACTGGCCAACACATTGCCTGCATCACTCAAGTTAGTGTTGCCTCTCCTAGCGTCAATGTGCCCAACGCTGTCCCTTCTACTGCTCTGCATCTTCGTCCTTGTCTCCCTGACTGATGCTGAAGCCTCTCTATCTCTCCTCCACCTACAACTCTCCCTCTAAATCGATTTTCTCTTGCTGAACTTCGACCAGTGAGAAAATCGATTTTACTTGGGCAACTGAGTATATGCCTAATGTGTTTTCCAAATGACCCTCAAGCCCCTTCTTATATCTTCTTGTTGGATAACCAATGGCCTAGATTAAGTTATAATCAAAGGCTCAAATCGTTTTGGCTTGATCCGTGTCTTTTTTCTAGAAGTTTCACTTGTGATTAGATTAATACCCATTAATATTTTAATTTTCCTAAGTTTAGACTTAGGAACCCCATTAAAAATATTAATTATTTTGATAAAATCACTTATGGGTGGAATTTCCCAAAACACTTTCTGGGTTCTTTGGAATGCATGTGACCAAGCCACCTTGCAAAATTTGATGCTTAGAGCACATCCACTGCTATCCCAAATCAACACTTCCTCTTAGTGAGGAATTTGCTCTAGCAATATACTGCTGTTGCATACTAACTTTGTAGCATTGTCCTTTGCGTTGTTGATGTCTGACATGTTGTCCACAACCTACTGCATTGTTGCTGCAACTGTATTGCTGCTGCCTTTGACACTGGCACTGCCAATGCTAGATCTGTACTACAACTCCCTCTGAATTTTTGCATCTGTGCTTCCACTGCCAACTGTCCCTACACTATAAACTGCTGCTGCCACTGAAACATTTTCAATCATACCCAACTGTTCTCTGAACTGAGTAAACTTAGCTCTTCCGAGAGCCTTTATGAGTATATCAGCCACTTGCTCTCCTGTGGGAACATATTGTAGCTGTACTGCCCCACGCTGAACACTGTCTGTGATAAAGTGACAACTGATATCTATATGTTTCAAAAGATCATGAAATATTAGATTCTTAGGGAGTTTGATGCATTTCTGATTATCACCGTAAACCTTGGTCGCTTCCATCCTTTTTTCTGAATAGGCTCACAGGCAATTTTCTGAGCCATGTGGCTTCGCACGTAGTTGTGCTTCTGCTAAAATCAGTGCTACCGATTTTTGCTTCCTGCTGCACCAAGATATCATCCCTGATCCAACACTGAAGCAGTACCTTGAGGTACTTTTTCAGTCTACTGAGTTACCTGCCCAATCTGCATCGATGAACCCATTCAAACTGATTTCCTCCCTTCTAGAGTACTTCAACCCATATTTGACTGTTCCATGTACATACCTGAGTATGTGTCTTGCTGCTGCCCAATGCACCCTTTTTGGTTCCACCATGAACTGACTAAGGGTGTTGAAAGAAAAACAAATGTTGACCAGATACATAAGCGACTCGATGAGCTGTCTGTACAAGGTGGGATCTACTTCTTTGTCCTTTGATGCATTTATTTTCTTTCAGTTGGTGATCATGGGGGTAGCCATGGGTCAGCAATCCTGCATCCTAAATCTCTTCAGAATTTTTGTAGCATACCTTCCTTGTCCAAGGAAGATCTCCCCATTCTTCTACCAAACTTCCAACCCCAGAAAATAATGCATCAACCCCAAGTCCTTCATGTCAAATTCGGTTTCAAGATTCTTCTTGCAATCCTGGATGAGCCTAGATGACCCAGTTAGGAACAAGTCATCTACATATAGTACCAAAATAAGTGGGTCATTCTCTACCAGTAAATAGTAGAGATTGGGATCAACATCACTCCCGACAAATCCCAACTGTTGCAAGTAACTATCAATCCGACCATATCATGCTCTGGGTGCCTGTTTGAGCCTGTACAAGGCTTTCTTTAACCTGCAAACATGAGATTTCTTCTCATGAGTTTCGAAGCCTTCGGGTTGTTATATATACACCTCCTCTTCTATCAGTTCGATCAAGAATGTTGTCTTGACATCCATTTGGTGAATCTCCCATCCCATTTGAGCTGCTAGGGATATAATAGATCTGATAGAGGTGTATTGAGCAGCTGGGGCGAAGGTCTCTTCATAGTCTATTCCTTTTTTCTGAGCATACCCCTTTGCTACGAACCTTGCCTTGTACTTCT
Organism: Pinus taeda; assembly: GCA_000404065.3. Taxonomy (NCBI): domain Eukaryota; kingdom Viridiplantae; phylum Streptophyta; class Pinopsida; order Pinales; family Pinaceae; genus Pinus; species Pinus taeda. The sequence goes on along the minus strand of APFE031106740.1, from coordinate 210,024 downwards.
CTATGTTGTCGTCTGCCACATAATTGATCTTGTAGATCCATCATGATCCTACAACTGATCTATTTTTTGATCTAGGTACTACTTCCTAGACATGATTCGTCATGATGGAGTTGTACTCTTCCACCATGGCATCCACCCATACTTGGTGTTGAATAACTTCCTGAAAGCTAGAGGGTTCTTCAATCTGAGCTACCAATGCTTGGTATCTATCTGGTTGTCTACGCTACCTCTTCTCGGCTCTAGGAGCTCCAACAAACGCCTTTGCAGCCCTCAATGTGTACCGCACTTCTTTGCTCGTTCTACCACTGGTGGTGGGAGGCTCAACCAACTCTTCCTCCTGATCTTGTCGTTCTATCTGTTGAGAAGAATCTGCATTTCCTCCTTCTGAGGAGATACTAGTGCTAGTCACTACACTCAACCCAGGTGTATGCTCCCCTGTCTATCTTTCTTGTTGCCTCTGCTGCTCTTGGACTAACGGAACATCTCCTGACTGATCTTCTGCAGACATTTCACGATTTCCTAAAAGGTCTATCTTCCATGAACTTTGCATCCTGTCTTACTACAATCTTCGTACTGCTAAGAATGTAGATTCTATATGCCTTTCAGGTCTCGTTGTATCCCATGAGATACCCCTTCTTTGTAGTCTGATCTAGTTTGTTGCGCTTCTTGTCTAGAATGTGGCAATGAGCCACGCTTCCGAATATCCTGAGATGACTGACTTCCATCTTCTTCCCTGTGAACACTCCTTCGGGCGTTCCCTTTCCTAATGCTTTATGAAGAGTTCTGTTATGGATGTATACTGTCGTGTTGCAAGCTTCTTCCCGTAGATACTTAGGTAGATCCTGATCATACAAGATGGCTTTGGCTACCCCAACAATAGTGCAGTTCTTCCGTTCTGCCACTCCATTCTGCTTCAGATTGTATGGAGTTGTCTGCTCTCTTTTGATGCCCTCCTTTGCGCAGAAATCTGTGAAATCTTTGTTTGTATATTCTCCACCATTATTTGAATGCAATACCTTTATCTTTTTCCCTATCATATTTTCAACTAGAGCCTTAAACTCTCGCAAACAATCAAAGACCTCATTCTTTGTCTTTAAGAAATAGATCCAGGTTTTTCTGAAGTGATCATCGATAAAAGTGACAAAGTATTCGCCACCACTAAGAGCCCTTGTGGACATAGGACTGCAAATATTTGAGTGTATTAATCCTAGTACATCCTTTGCTCTATTGTTACTTCTGGAAAAAGTTGCTTTAGCGTACTTTCCTAGCACACATCCTCTGCACATGTCATCATGTTCACTACTTAGGACTGGTACCCCTGTAACAGTCTCTCTGAGCTTCCTCAGTGCTCCATGGTGTAAGTGCCCCATTCGCCTATGCCATAATTCATTTCGCTCCTCACCATTATAGTTGTTGCCTATCAATGCCATTGGTGATTCGAGCTGCAACCTATATAACTTGTTGCTTCGAACCCCAATTTGCTTTTTCTTCTTCCAGCTTGGATGCTTAACATATGCTTTCTTCCCAATGAAGTATACATCATATCCCTTGTCCTTTAATTGGGACACTGAAATTAAATTCATTCCTAATCCTGGCACATGTAGAACATTGGTGGCTTAGATGTTGGTCCCTGCTTCTGTTTGAAAAGTTATGGTGCCTCCGCTATTGGAGTACATTTCGTTCTGTTTCCCATAATTATTTGGAGGTGCATTTGTTCTTCTTGATAGCTTGAGAAATGTTCTCATACTCCAATCATATGAGCTGAAGCCCCACTATCAATGTACCAAACATCTGCTGATGCTGAATTATCTAGACATGCGAATTCTTCATCTAATCTGGTAGATAAATTTGAGACTCTTTGAGTGTCCATATTGTGCCACTTTCTGACGCTAACCTATCCCAGCAACTGTCGTAGAAAAAATTGTGTCCCACCTGAGATAATCCTCCTTGCTGAATCTTTTGTTGTGTTGCCCCTTCTACCATTGATAAATTTCAATTGGAAAAGACTTACCTCTCTGTCGGTTCACTCAGAGAGAATTTTCCCATGAAATCCAATCTCCTTGGTTTGAACTTCAATTCTCTAGGAGATTCGCAATTCTGCCCTTGTAGGAATTTCGAATTCCCCTCTCTTCTCAACGTTGGATCCTCCGACTTTTCTCTTCTGCTTCCCTATAGCTTTGATACCATGTGAAAATTTATAAATAGAAATCCTACTACAATGATTAATATTATTTCTTCTACTTATTATCTCAGAAATAAGTTATCTACTGTATTCTTACAGAAAATATCTAAACATATTCTACTGCAACCTTCACAATTAAAACATTGCAGAAAGTAAATGCAAGTAAATGCTGGCACAAATACAATCACAATGACAGTTATTTTTGGACAATTGTGCCCGGAAAAATCCAATGCGGGAAAACTGGTGCAGCAGGTGAGGGTTTTATTATTCTTTAACAAAAATCTTCATGTACAAATTACATCCAACAGTATAGAACAAGGCTTTCTAAGAAAAATTTACAGACGTTATTGAACAAGTATCTGACCCGAGAGAGAAGTTCCTTCACCCTCTGCATCTCTCTGGCTTGCCCAACGTCACTTTCTCTAGCCTTTGGACCGACCTGTGCAATGTTTGCGTCATTCAAGCCATCGCTACCTCTCCCAGCATCAATCTCCCCAGCGCTGTCCCTTCTACTGCTCTGCGTCTTCGTTCTTGTCTCCCTGATTGATGCTAAACCCTATTTGTCTCTCCTCCACTTACAACTCTCCCTCTGAATTGATTTTCTCTTGCCAAACTTCGACCAGTGAGAAAATCGACTTTACTTGGGCAAATGAGTATCTGCCTGGTATGTTTTCCAAATGACCGTCAAGCCCCTTCTTATATCTTTTAGTTGGATAACCAACGGCTTAGATTAAATCATAATCAAAGGGTCAGATTATTTTGGCTTGATCCGTGTCTTTTTCTACAAGTTTCACCCATGTAATAGATTAATACCCATTAATATTTTAATTTTCCTAAGTTTAGACTTAGGAACCCCATTAAAAATATTAATTATTTTAACAAAATCACTTCTGGGTTGAATTTCCCAAAACACTTTTTGATTTCTTTGGAATGCATGTGACCAAGCCTCCCTGCAAAGTTTGAGGCTTAGAGCACATCTAATGCTACCCCAAATCAACAAGAAGTGCCTAGATGTATTGTTATCCACTAACCGGTTATCTAAAGAATCTGGAGGAGAAGCACTAGACAAAGCTGAAATCGAAAAGTAAGATTAAGAAGAAACAACATTATTTTCATACCTTGTATTTCGGTATCTCTTTTGAGGACGAGGCTCTTGATCATGACTACTGTGAGCATTACTTCTTCCTTCATATCTTCTTCCTCCATAATTCCTCCTTTATCAATCAGGAGACTGATTGTAGTTGTTGCTACTCCTTTGATTATATGAGGATATTCTTTCTAGACAATCTCAAGCATAGTGTCCATGCTTTTGACAGTTAAAGCATTCAACATTCCTCATGCTCTTCTTGAAAAACTTGGGTTTGGACTTTGGTTTAGAATATTTTCCCTTTCCTTTCTTCTTTGCTTGTGCAGCGAAGGTAGATGGTTCTCCTTCTTCATGTCTCTGAATTTTGCTCCTTGAAATCATCCTTGATTCTTACTTCTTGCATCTTCTGATCAATGCATCAAAACTTGGCAAAACATTGTTATTACTAATAGTAGTAATCAGTACTTCCCAAGCTGCGGGAAGTCCATCAAGGGCTGTGTGTACCAATTCCATATTAGACATTGGCTCACCAGCAGACAAGATTTGGTCTTTGAGTTCAGTAATCCTTATAAAATAAGACTGAATATGTTCTCTGTTATTCAATTTGATATCTTTGAGTTGTTTCTTCAGGTCAAGGATGTGATTTAGATTTTGAACTTTAAACATGCCAACAATCTTGTCATACATTTCCTTAGATGTCTTCACTTTGGAGATACATGTAAGAAGATGATCAATCAAAGAATCAATGATAATTTTTGGGCTTTGATCTCACCTTTCTTGTATCTTGCTTTAGTAGTAGCAGGGGCATTTTTAGGAGGCTGGGATATACTTCCTTGGACATACTCTAGAGCATCTTTTCCATCCAAGTTGGTCCCTAGCCTGAGTTTCCAAGCAACATAATTTGAAGGCCCAGTCAATTTCTTGATGTCCTTGGAGAAGGATGTAGCCATATGAACTTATCTACTATTGTATTTTGAGCAGCAAGTAATGTCTTTCAATAAATAATTGCCTTCGGTTTACTGTTCTCGAGCTTATCTTCACCACAACTCTGATACCATGTTAAATTTTGCAATTCATTAACTTAGATCTTCAACCTTTAAGTGTAGACAGTGACCAATAATCATATAGAAGACAATTAAAGAACAATAAGATAGCAGATTTGGTCCAAGATAAGGGAAAAACCCCACTATGGGGGAAAACCCTTCAAGAATTGTAACACCCTCCTCCCAGATCTACCCAAGTAACTGGCCAACCAGGGTAAACATTTGATGAGAGGCTACTATGATGGGATTCAACCACCTAGATGACCTTCAGTAAGTGAAATCAATGGAAACACACATACAGACCTTCTACATCAGCAACAGGACTCTCAAGCACCATCCCAACCTCTCAGGTAACTAGCCCCTGGGTCCTACTAAAGTTCTAGACCATTAAATTCTTGGACACTCCCTTGATATGGGCATGCATGCATCCAAAGGGCTCTGGACGCTCCCATAGCATGGTATGCCAGTGTCCAGGGATTTTTCTGCCTAGTGTTATGCTAGCGTCCCCAGGATTTGAGCCACTTTTTCAGGCCTAGAGCCCAGGTCAGTGTCGAGAACCAAAATGACACCTTCATAACAAAAAGATAAGAGTGGAATGATGATACTAATGCAATTACTTGAACAAGGGCTTAACTGGTCCCCTACTAACCATGACAGGAATTTCGTCAAAAATATCACAAATATATAATCTACAGGAGTAAACAACAGATCTGAGCATAGGGGTCTCATACTTATCTGAGAATCGCTAAGAAGCATTGTTCCCTTATATCATTAGTTGCATTATCGTCTATTAGGTCATAGATACATTGTTCTTTCATTTACAAATCAAAACATGAGGAGAGCCATACATCATCACTGTTAAAATACATGCTTATAACCAATGTTATGAAATCGTGATTGGGATTAAATCGGCGAAGGGGAAAAACCAGAAAAAATCATAAAAATCGGGAAAAAATCGGTAAAAAACCGTAAAATACAAAAATATTCATTTTCTTTCAATTTTTTTAATATATAAAGCATCTACAACATAAAATAAATACATTGACACATAAACATGATAAAAGAACTAATATATAAGATGTGTAATATCATTTCTAGTGTTACATCACACATAACAGTGAATCATGTCCTGAATAGTAAGTCCTAACTCCTGAGTCCCAACTCAGCCTCAATATCAACAAAAAATATAATAATGTATCTCATGTCATGAGTCATAATGTCATATACAATGAAATGAACCAAATAACTAATACTACTGATTTCCTCTGCCCCTCTTGTGAGAAAATGCAATAGCTTTCCCTTTCCCTCTAGATGTAGATGCCGGTGGAGTTGGCAGTGGACTCTGTTGTGCTCTAGAAGTTGAAGAACTAGAAGCTACAGAAGGTAGACCATGTTCTCTACTGGTGGCAGGGGTAGCCTGGGTAGGTGGTGTCACCTCCTCCTCCTATTGCTCCTCCTCCTCCTCCTCCTCCCCCTCTACGCCTTCCACTACCTCCTGCTCTAACCAATCATCGACAGACTCCATGAGAGGCCTCTCGGCCTCAACCCTCCATGCAGCAGTGGTGTCAATTCCATCCAATTAGATAGCCTCCATATCAGGTATCCTCTCAAGTTGCCTCACCCACAATTGAAGATTGTAGTAGTCATAAACCATGTCATTAAGTCATTGGGACTCCAACCTGTACAAATATCATAAAATAATAATTATAAAAATAATATTATTCAATGAATTCAAAAAATTAATTGGAAATTTGGAATATTTTAAGTTTTAAGTTTAACCTGTTTTCTTGTTGTGTATTTTTTCAAATGCACTCCAGTTGCGCTCGCATCCTAAGGAGCTACATGTTTGGCTAAGGATTCGAATGGCAAGCTTTCGCAGATGGGGTACTTTGGCACCATAGCGAGTTCACCATGCATCTACAACAAAATTACAAATAAGATAAACATAAGAAAAAAATGAAATTTGAAAGTTGAAGCAAAGTATGAAGTTATGAACTTGAAGAGAATGAAATTTGAAACAAACTAAAAAATACCTGGCATTTTAGTTTTCCTATCAACAACATCCATCTCCATTTCTTTGGATATTTCTGCACGTTCTGCTGGAGATCGCACCATCCTCTGAACAGGTTAAGAATCCATCCATCATCTCAACATCAAATACGAACCCACATGGGTAAGAAAATGCGAGGTTCAGGTAGGTCCCTGCAGTATGAATGGGACGATGGAGTGTATTGTTTCATCGTTCATCAATCACTTCCCATAGGAGGAGTTGTTTCTGAAACCCCTCATCTCCCTTATCATCATAGTAGAACCAAATGGATTCTTTGGCCCTGTCTATGGCCTCATACAAATAGCCCATTGCGGGCTTCTTACCATCAACTAATCAAAGAACCTTTACCAAAGGTTCAGTAACGCTACACACCTCCTGCACTTCTGTCCAGAAGTTTTCCTGGTATCACAATAATCTACATGTGGCCTCTCCCTCTGGTTTGCGACTAAATGTCAAAGCAAGCCACTCATCTGAAAGAAACATTCTCTTCACATTCCACATAGAATTCAAGAGGGATTGAAAGGATATGAAACCGGTGGCAAATCGTTTAATGACGAGGCGCACCAACTCCTTGTTGTTAGTGAATTTTCTCATCAAGTTAAGCACATATGCATGATTATATATAAATTTTGTAATGCTTTTTGATGAGTCAGCAATATCTTTGACAAAGGAAATTTTTCCAATGTCCTCCAATATCAAATCAATACAATGTGCAGCACAAGGTGTCCAAAATAAAGTAGTATGCCTCTCCATAAGCATCTTTCCAGCAACAACATAATTTGCAACATTGTTCCTTATGACTTGGACAACATGTTCTGCACCCACCTCCAAAATAAACACATCCAGCAAATCAAATAATAATTTTGCGTCTTTGATATGTGAAAATGCATCAACAGATTTCATAAACATTGTCCCCTTGGGACAATTAACCAAGAAGTTTATAAGGGTTCTTTCCTTTTGGTCGGTCCAACCATCTGACATCATAGTGCATCCTGTTTATGCCCATGATGCCCTAAACTCCTCCAATCTTTTGGTGCAATCAACCTTTTCATCTTGAAGGATGCGGCCTCTAAAGTCATCATAAGAATGGATTTTGTACCCTGGGCCAACAATTGCAATAACATCAATAGTAAGCTGGAAAAATGGATTATTCCTTGCAACGCTAAAAGGAATATCACTCCAAAGGAGAAACTTGTCGAACAACTTGTCAGCTTGTTCTTTCTCCTTTTTCTTAAGCTTTGAAGGGATAGATGGTTGTGAACCAGCCGTGGTTCTAGGAACAAAAAATGATGAAGAAGCTACAGGATTGGTTGTAGACATTGATGCTGAAGTAGAACCATTGCCACTTCCATATTCACATTCTAACACACTCCCTACTAGTTGCTTCTTCAGATTTGCTTTGGTCACTTTGTCTTGCTCTAATTCTTCCAATGATCACATGGCTCTTCGGATGATTTCCGCATTTGTATTGGTGCAAGGCCCTACATCATATCCAAGAATTTGTGCAAGGTGATGCTTCAATCTATAAACCCCCCTGACATATGCTGCCCACACAATTTGCAAGACAAGTTTATTCTATTAAACCCTCCATTAGGTTCACCAAATTCCCACAGAGGGTCCAATTTCCTTAGCATGTTTGTAACTTGGTTGAACTCTTGAGTTTTAATGTAAGATGAAGTTTGAAGTTGAACCTATGGCACAATAAGAATTGCAAGTTAAAGAAAAGAAAAATAACTACATACATGACACAACACATTGAATTTTTGACAAACAAAAAAAAATCTCAACTCAATCCAACAATAATAGAAAAAAATGCACATTCAAACCCGATAAAAAATGATGCAAAAAATAGATTACAAGAAAAAATTAAATTAATAAATCTAACAATCAAGTTTTTGAATTTTTGACCAAAATAAACCCTCTCCACTCTATGCAACAAAAACGAAAAAAAAATACCATCAAATCCACTCAAAAATCAATGATAATCAATGGGTTATAGAAACCCAAGCAAAAACAAGAAAAAAACCAAAACAAAATGACCAAATTTGGTGCCCATATTTGGAGACCACGGTTTGCCGAAGAAATTTGATCCAAACACGAAGTTCTCTTGCTTGGGATGCTAAAATCTCCCGTTTTTCTCCTCCTCTGCCCTACTAGATGCCTTCCTCTCCTTGTCAGCTCTCGAACAAGTCCGTTGTCTTCTAAAAATAAGAAATAAAACTCATCAATTTGCTTATAAAATGCGCTGTCCGGGAAGGTCGTGATTTTTTCCGTTCGAATTGTGATTTTTTCGGGGAAAAAAAAACTTTGTAAAAATCGGGCGATAATATCGGCTGAGTCAAAAGATCGCGATTTTTTTTAAAAATCACGATTTTTGCGACACTGCTTATAACCAACATAATAACAACAGAAATATCAAGGATACATCATCCATAGAATCCACATATAAATCGGTACATTTATACATAAGATATCAAGGAAAGAACCCCTTATTAATGAATGCAAAATCCAACCTGGGATGGGACTACCACGTTCCACTCGACCATAGAATGGCTGAGACAATTCTCTCTTCAGCGATTCACCCCCATGCCATATTCCAAGCATGAATGTGGAACTCAAACCAAAAGAACCAACTAGGGCATCGCAAGGCTAAACCACCTCACCTTCATCAATAGAAACCAGGCTTTACCGCAATCCACACCGGATTACTAGGCCAATACAATAGCATGTAATAACAGGCTTTACCATGATCTCCACCAAATCACTAGGCCAAAACAAGCATGGATTCCATTGGATTTCTCCACCTACACCATGAGGAATTTTCCTGTCTCCTAGTCTCTTAAGCTTTACTGTGATCCACAGTTCGATCCAGGGATCACTAGGCCCTAAATTGAGACACCACCCTCTAGGCTTTACTATAATCCACAGTCCGATTCACAGATCACTAGGCCCTAAATTGAGACACCACCCTCTAGGCTTTACCGTATATCCCGCCATTCACTGGAAATGATTCCTAGGCGTAATCAAGGGCAACCACCTCTAGGCTTTACCGTAATCCACAATCCAATCCAGGGTTCACTAGCCCCTAAATCGAGACACCACCCTCTAGGCTTTACAGTATATCCCGCCATTCACTAGCAAGGATTCCTAGGCCTAATCAAGGGCAACCACCTCTAGGCTTTAGTGTATATCCCGCATTTCACCAGTCGAGGATTCCTAGGCCCATTTAGGCATCACAAAATATGGCTTTACCGCAACCCATAGTCCGGTTTAGGGGTTGCTAGGCCATGTGTCCTATCATTCAAAGATCCACCTCACTTAGCTTAGAATCCATCCTGCAATCCAGCTCAACGAAAACATGAGAACCCATCACACCATGGCTATCCGGAAATAGAAAGCCTAGACTGAAAACACTGTCACACCTGGCAAAACCCATGCCATAACAAAGAACCGCATGCACTACCATGCATGCCAAATCTAACAAGGAAAACACACATGCAAATCGATACCTTCAAAGAATACTATTGTAGTTGCTTGATCTCGCTCTTCCTTGCTTTCTCCTTCTTTCCTTTTGCTTTCTTTGCCTTTCTTGATCCAATGCCAAAGTGCTCCAAGAAAAATCTAAGTGTCCAAGAGTGAGAGAGAGAGAGAATAATGAAAAAGCTCCAAAATTGAACTGACTAAAAGGTTACAAACTTATCCTTAGAAGCCTTTTTATCAATTAGGCCTCTATTTTCTTCATTTTCCATTATTTTCCTCTCCACATGCAACCTATGACCTTTCACCTTCATTTTCTCCTGATTTTATAAATAAATGTGCCAAAAATGGCATTTTACCTTTCCAAAGCCTTAGCCATTGCCTTTGCCATAATAAACCAATTGAACACCCACTAGGATGTTTTGTCCAACATTCAACTTGGTTATTACTTTGAATTTTCACCAGGGTTGTTACAGAACCCTCCCCCTTGGGGGACACCGTCCTCGGTGTTCAACCACACCTATACCTCAGCAAAACCGTTGAAAAGCAAACGTATTGCCCATGGAGCTTTATAACATAGCTCGATGCAGTGTTTACAATGATCACCTTGTTGAAAAGTAAACCGACATGACAACATAACAACCTGAAAACCATAATGACATGACGCCCATATCTCTTATTGGAGTTTTATAACTTAGCTCATGGTGGTATTTACATCCATATACATATATACATATATCAAAATCAATGTGGCGAAAATGGTTATTGGGATAATATCGGCAAGGGGAAAAAATTGGAAAAAATCGTAAAAATCGAGAAATAATTAGGAAAAAATCATAAAATGCAAAAATATTCAATTTTTTTAATATCTAAAGTATTTACAACATATAATAAATACATTGACACATAAATATGATAAAAGAACTAATATATAAGATGTGTAATATCATTTCGAGTGCTACATCACACATAAGAGTGAATCATGTCTTGAATAGTAAGTCCTAATTTCTGAGTCCCAACTCAGCGTCAAAATATCAACAAAAAATATAATAATGTATCTCATATCATGAGTCATAATGTCATATGCAATGAAATGAACGAAATAACTAAAGTATAATACTACTGATTTCCTATGCCCCTCTTGCGAGAAATGCAATAGCTTTCCCTTTCCCTCTAGATGTAGATGCCGGTGGAGTTGGTAGTGGACTCTGCTGTGCTCTAGAACCTGAAGAAGTAGGAGCTAGAGGAGGTAGACCACGTCCTCTACTGGTGGCAAGGGTAGCCCGGATAGGTGGTGTCACCTCCTCCTTCTGTTGCTCCTCCTCCTCTTCCTCCTCCCCCTCTACACCTTCCACTACCTCCTGCTCTAACCAATCATCGGTAGACTCTATGAGAGGCCTCTCGGCCTCAACTCTCCATGCAACAGTGGTGTCAATCCCATCCAATGAGATGGCCTCCATATCAGGTATCCTTTCAAGTTGCCTCACCCACAATCGAAGATTGTATTAGACGTAAACCATGTCATTAAGTTGTTGGGACTCCAACTTGTACAAAGATCATAAAATAATAATAATAATAAAAAATATTGTTTATTGAATTCAAAAAATTAATTGGAAATTTGCAATATTTTAAGTTTTAAGTTTAACCTGTTGCGCTTTTTGTTGTGTATTTTTTCAAATACACTCCAGTTGTGCTCGCATCTTGAAGAACTACATGTTTGGCTGAGGATTCGAATGGCAAGCTTTTGCAGATGGGGTACTCTGGCACCATAGATTCTTTACCATGCATTTACAACAAAATTACAAATAAAATAAACATAAGAAAAAAATGAAATTTGAAAGTTGAAGCAAAGTATAAAGTTATTGACTTGAAGAGACAATGAAATTTGAAACAAACTAAAAAATACCTACCATTTTAGTCGTCCTATCAGTCACAGCATCTCAAAGCCAAATGTGCCACCTGCCATCTTGTATATCTCCATTTCTTTGGAGATTTCTGCAAGTTCTGATGGAGATCGCACCATCTTCCAAACATAGGTTAAGAATCCATCCATGATCTTAGCATCAAATATGAACCCACATGGGTAAGAAAATGCGAGGTTCGGGTAGATCCCTACAGCATGAATGGGACGATGGAGTGTGTTGTTCCATTGTTCATCAATCACTTCCCATAGAAGGAATTGTTTCTGAAACCCCTCATCTCCCTTATCATCGTAGTAAGCCCGAATGGATTCTTTGGCCCTGTCCATGGCCTCATACAAATAACCCATTGCGGGCTTCTCACTATCAACTAATCGAAGAACCTTTACCAAAGGTTCAGTAACGGTGCACACCTCCTACACTCCTGCCCAGAAATTTTCTTGGTATGAAACTAATTTGCATAGGGCCTCTCCCTTTGGTTTGCGGTTCACTGTCAAAGCACGCCACTAATCTGAAAAAAAACATTCTCTTCACATCCTCATAGAATTCAAGAGGGATTGAAGAGATATGAAACTAGTGGCAAACCGTGTAATAGCAAGGCACACCAACTCCTTGTTGTTGGTGAATTTTCTCATCAAGCTAAGCACAAATGCATGATTATATATAGATTTTGTAATGTTTTTTTATGAATCAACAATATCTTTGACAAAGGAAATTTTTCCTATGTCTTCCAACATCAAATCAATACAATGTGCACACAAGGTGTCCAAAATAAAGGAAGATGTCTCTCCATAAGCATCCTGCTAGCAACAACATAATTTGCAGCATTGTCCGTTATGACTTGGACAACATGTTATGCACCCACCTCCAAAATAAACACATCCAACAAATCACATAAAGTTTTTGCATCTTTGATATGTGAAGATGCATCAACAAATTTCATAAACATTGTCCCCTTGGGACAACTAACCAAGAAGTTTATAAGGGTTCTCCCCTTTTGGTCGGTCCAACCATTTAACATCACACTGCATCTTATTTGTGCTCATGATGCCCTAAAATCCTTCAATCTTTTGGTGCAGTCAACCTTTTCATTTTGAAGAATGCGGTCTCTAAAGTCATCATAAGAAGGGATTTTGTACCTTGGGCCAACAGTTGCAATAGCATCAACAGCAGGCTGGAAAAATGGATTATTCTTTGCAATGCTGAAAAGAATATCACTCCAAAAGAGAAACTTACCTAACAACTTGTCAACTTGTTTTTTCTCATTTTTTTTAAGCATTGAAGTGATAGATGGTTGTGAACCAGGTGTGGTTCTAGGAACAAAAAATGATGAGGCAGCTATAGGGTTGGTTGTAGACATTGATGTTGAAGTAGAACCAGTGCCACTTCCATATTCACCTGAGCCTAACACCCTCCCTGCTAGCTGCTTCTTTAGATCTGCTTTGGTCACTTTGTCTTGCTCTAATTCTTCCAATGATCTCATGGCTCTTCGGATGATTTCCGCATTTGTATTGGTGCAAGGCCCTACATCATGTCTAGAGTCCAATTTCCTTAGCATGTTTGTAACTTGGTTGAACTCTTGAGTTTTAATGTAAGATGAAGTTTGAAGTTGAACCTATGGCACAATAAGAATTGCAAGTTAAAAAAAAAAATTACATACATGACACAACACATTGAATTTTTGACAAACAAAAAAATAAGCTCAACTCAATCCAACAATAATAGAAAAAATGCACATTCAAACCCGATAAAAAATGATGCAAAAATAGAGCACAAGAAAAAATTAGACTAATAAATCTAACAATAAAGTTTTTGAATTTTTGACCAAAATGAACCCTCTCCACTCTATGCAACAAAAATGAAAAAAACACTATCAAATCCACTCAAAAATCATTGATAATCAATGGGTTATAGAAACCCAAGCAAAAACAAGAAAAAAACCAAAACAAAATGGCCAAATTTGGTGTCCATACTTGGAAACCACGGTTTGCCGAAGAAATTTGGTCCAAACACGAAGTTCTCTTACTTGGGATGCTAAAATCTCTCGTTTTTCTCCTCCTCTACTTTAGTAGACGCCTTCCTCTCCTCATCAGCTCTCAAACAAGTCTGCTGTTTGCTAAAAATGAGAAATAAAACTCATCAATTTGCTTATAAAATGCGTTGTCTCGAAAGGTCACAATATATTCCGTTCAAATTGCGATTTTTTCGAAAAAATATAAAAATAAAAATAAATAAAAATTGAAAAAAAAAAAAACTTTGTAAAAATCGGGCGATAATATCGGCTAAGTCAAAAAATCGCGATTTTTGAAAAAATCACGATTTTTGCAACACTGCTTATAACTTAGCATAATAACAACAGAAATATCAAGGATACATCATCCATAGAATCCACATATAAATCGGTACATTTATACATAAGATGTCGAGGAAAGAACATCTTCTTAATGAATGTAAAATCCAACCAGGGATGGGACTACCACGTTCCACCCAACCATAGAATGGCTGAGACAATTCTCTCTTCAGCCATTCACCCCCATGCCATATTCCAAGCATGAATGTGGGATTCAAACCAAAAGAACCAATTAGGGCATCCCAAGGCTAAACCACCTCACCTTCATCAATAGAAACTAGGCTTTACCACAATCCACACCAGATCACTAGGCCAACAAAATAACATGTAATAACAGGCTTTACTATGATCTCCACCAAATCACTAGGCCAAAACAAGCATGGATGCCATCGGATTTCTCTACCTACGCCGTGAGGAATTTTCCTGTCTCCTAGTCTCTCAAGCTTTACCGTAATCCACAGTTCGATCCACGGATCACTAGGCCCTAAATTGAGACACCACCCTCTAGGCTTTACCGTAATCCACAGTCCAATCCACGGATCACTAGGCCCTAAATTTAGACACCACCCTCTAGGCTTTACCGTAAATCTCGCCATTCACTGGAAAGGATTCCTAGGCCTAATCAAGAAAAACCACCTCTGGGCTTTACCGTAATCCACAGTCCGATCCAGGGTTCACTAGCCCCTAAATCGAGACACCACCCTCTAGGCTTTATCGTATATCCCGCCATTCACTGGCAAGGATTCCTAGGCCTAATCAAAGGCAACCACTGATCCAAAATGGATTTTGAATAGCCTCCTAAGTCTAAGTGTTCCTCACAAAGGAAAAATGAAAGTCCAAGGAAGTTCCTAGAAATAGCCCCATTGCAGAGATCTTTTTCTTCTTCTTTTGAATCTATTGCAACTTAAATGGGCTAAAATGGACTTCGGATGCAAAATTTATCGCATGTAGAAGATGTCCAGTTTCTTTGAAAAAATAGGCAAAAATCCCTAAAAATGGCAAAAAACCCTTAAAAAGGGAAATCGCATCGGAAAAAGGCAAAGGTCGGATTTATGCGAAGGCGGAGGAAACTCCGATCCGCCAATCTGATCGATCGGATCGGAGGCAGATAGATATGCAATATCAGGACTTGGATCTGCCGATCATCGATCATGCAGTCGCCGATTGCCAATGATCGGATTAGCGAATCGACGATACACAGAACCTCCGGCCGAGCGACATTGCAATCGTCGATATCGGCGATCGACGATCGACGACCCCCGACGCCGATAAAAGTGTCTGACCCGATAAAATTATAAACGATATTTGATAATATTTCAAGTCCGGAAAAAGGGTTTTTTCAATGTAAATCACATTTTCATTAAATGAATGAAAAACCAAAGAAATGCGAATAAAGCGATGAAACTGGACCCGAAAGGGTTTGTTAATGCGAATATATATTATTTCAAGTCCAATATGAGCAAAATTTTCATGTTTTAATGTATTTTTAAATACAAAGGGAAATCACGATACAAGTGGGATTTCGAGCGGGCTGAAGGCGGTAAGTGGTTTTGGTCGGGCTCCGCCCGAGTCCATACACTGGCTGCCACGTGTCCAAGCCCTGGAGAGAGAAAACCACCCCTTTCGAGCGGTTAACCCCCATACGAATGAGCCGCCCAAAATGAACCTCAACCGTTGGATCCAGATCTCCCAAATCAATGGTGGGGATGTGATAAGCGACATAAATGCGGACCCGATAGGGTTATAGAGCGGATTTAAGGGATTTTCAAGTTAAATAAAAGGCATTTATGCGGATTTTTGGGCATTTCCGGTGTATTGCTCTGTGTAAACAAAGAAATGATATCTTTGGGATTTCAACGTGCCAGTGGCCTTTTCTGTTGCAAAACAGGTGGCCACCATACCTTGGGACGTTAGTAATGATTGTTAAACGCTCCAGAAGGAAGATGAAGGGACAGCGACCAGGAACCAGAGAGCCCGAGAACTTAAGCAAACAAACAAGCACCGATAGGCTTAAAAGTTGTTCAATGACAGAGAAAGAGGGGTTGCTAAGTCTGAGAGCACGATTGAGAGGCATAAGTAGGCAGCGCAAAGAGCTGAAGGGGCGAGAAACCCTGCGAGTGCGATTGACAGGCAGCAAAGCTGCAAAAAGGTCATTGGAAGGTTACCGAGGATCGCTTGGAGGTCAAGCGGATCACAGAGGCACGCAGGGGTCGAGAGAGAGAGCTCAAGATAGCTAGAGCCGAAAAGCCAGAGCGAGAGCGAGAGCCTAGAGCCAGAAAGTCAAGAGCGTCAGAGCCAGGGGCTAAAATGGTGTCTAAACCCATTGTTTCTGTGTAAAACAATGGAGTTGAGCCATGAGCTTGTAAAAAAAAAAAGACTTTGCCATAATCCCAGAGAGCCTAGTTGAGTTGACTAGAGCTCAAGGAGATGTAGCCCAAGGGTTTTGGGTGAACTCTAAATTAATATTGTTGTTCTGTGTGTGTTATTGCTGCATTGTATCTACTGTTTTTAATTGCTGCTATTTGCTTTATATCAGTTAAGCAAATTAATTTACAGCACCTGAATAGTTTAAAACAAACATAAGCATACACTTATATTGTCAAGCACACATTTAATTCCGCATTGGTTAATCAATAAGACTTGGGAATATTTAAAGCTTTGGAAGTGGGAGAGGTTCTTGTAAGTTAGACAAGAAGCCTAAGTGCCCCATTTTCAGAGCAGATGGTATTAGAGCCTAAGTTTGATTAAACCCACCTTCCAAGAAGGTTATATCAGAATGCTTGATTTGCAGAGCAAAGATTGCTAGTCTGAAAGGTGTTTGGGTAGTCAAGGATTGATTGTCTAATAATTATTTGCTTGTTTGCAGACTGATTATTGTTTGAGTTTGCAAAGGTGAAGGGAAAGTTATTGATAGCTCAGTCCAGGAAGGATAAGAAGGACCTCAAAGCAATCCTTGAAGCACAAGAGGTTTGTTGCAAAAAGTTGCTTAAATAAGCTCGTTATTAATCTTGTTTGAAGTTCTTCTGTTCATTGACATAATGACCACTTCTACAAGTATATCCTCAAATTCATTCTCCATTACAAGACTCTTTGATGGAGACATGAAGCAAGACTTGTTCATCATGATAGACAAGGTGAGAGAAATGTATGAGGATGGAAGAAAGAGCAGCGTACTTAGAGAGCAGTTGAATTCCATGAAGGAAGAGAAGCACTTGCTTTCTGACAGACTGCAGAAAATGGAGAGACAACTTCATATTGCAAATATGAACTTGAAGAGGATGCATGAGTTGGAGTCACAGCCTTTTTTGCCAAAGAAGACTTGGTCAAGTATCAGCTTGAAGAAGAGGTAAACCATTCCAGTTTGTCTTCAAGTTCTTCTGAGAATGCTTATATTAGTTCTTTTGAAAAACATACTAGAGGCATAGGTTCCAAGATAATGTCCAAGATGGGCTATGAAGGAAAAGGCTTTGGAAAGCATGCACAAGGTATTGTTGAACCAATAATGGTTGAGGAAAGGCCTGAGTACTTGGGCTTTGGCTATGGATAGTCTTATGGAGAGAGTTTCAAAGTTGCCATGAAGGCCATTGAAATAGCCCCAAGGAGGAGTTGCATTGCAGAGTGTGAAGATTGTATTCAGGAGGAATGCAATGGCTTGAAACATCATTTGCAGGATGTAGGTGTTCAAAAGCACACGCTTGAACCAGAGAGTTGTGGAAACTCTGAAAGCCTTGAAGAGATTGATGGTGTTCCAAAAGGAGCCACTTCTTCATTTACTTCACCTTTTCATGAAGGCAATAAAGGTGAAAGAGGAACATATAAATATGGTTCTAAACACATTCCTTTTGATTTTGCAAAGCATGGTAAATTTCCACATAAGCATGGAAAAAGAATTGCATGTTCATTTTATGGTTTGGATAACCATCATGTTTTTAGATGTTAGAAGAGAATAGCCACATACAGGAAACTTTTGAAGGAAAAGAAGCAAAAAGCCAAAGGTCCATTGGGCAAGGCAAATCATGCTGCCAAGAGGATGCACATGTGTTGCACTTACTACCATAAGCAAGGGCATCTTGCTGAAAGATGTTGGACTCTGAATCCAGCAATGCTTCCACAAAAGCTGAAGAAAGTGGAAAGAGAAGATGGCAGAAATGGAAAGGAAGATTCCATGAATGATGTGTCTTAGAATGATTCACATGTTGATGCTGATGTGTAGACAAAGGAAAGATCTTGGAACTGGATTGGTAAGAAATGGCTAGAGTTCTTTTCCAATTAAGGTTGCATGTCTATTGGTGCATCTATTTGCATTTCTATGGTAATTGAATGCAAGTTGCAGGTTTCTACCAAGAAGCTGAATGGAAAAAGGTTGAATAGGAGATTCACTTTGTTGCTGCAACATTACATTTCATTTCAGCTTCAAAAGTATAGTGTGCTTAAGTGAAAGTTGAAGGATGAGATGCATGCATAAGCATGATGTGCATGAACACAGGGATGTTGATGTTTTCCTTGTATTTGAACATGTATGTGTAATTAACTTGAAGGGTTGATTGCTTTGTTGTAAACATGCATGTAATGCAATATTAACTTGGAAAAAGTTGATTGGTCTCCAAGATGGAGGTAATAATGAAGTGTTTCATCTTTTGAAAAAGAGTCCAAATGGTCTTTTTCTACATGCTTGACTTGAAGAGTCATTTGTTTAAAGGCATGTTTTGTAGGCTTGTTACCTATTCCATCATTTTGTATGCAGATATAAGGCATGGAGGTGTTCACAAGATGTGAAATCTATTTCTTTTGTTGAAACAGGAGTTAGACCATTCAGTTGTTGTCTGTATTTCTGTTGTTGTTAACAGTTGTTGTTGATAGCTTTTCAAACAGGTACAAATGGAAGTTTTGTGGAGTAGATGACTTCACATTGGTTTGAGCCACCTTGTATCAATGATCAACGCAGAAGAGTTCAAACTACCTTCTATGACCATTTCAGCAGAAGTTTTCCATGAAGGCACGAAGGAAGACAGTTCTTCCCAGGAGAACCAGCACATCCAAAAAGGAAAGTGGTCAGAGACTTTGGTCTAGAGGCACTATGCAAGGCAAGTGTATGGAGGCTGACAGAAGAGGGTGTTGTTACTCTCATTTACTACTCAGTTCAGTATATCAGTGTTTTGGAGACCAAAAGTTCTTTTAGTTGGAAGGCGTGATCCAAAATGGATTTTGGATAGACTCCTAAGTCTAAGTGGTCCTCACAGAGGAAAAATGAAAGTCCAAGGAAATTCCTGGAAATAGCTCCATTGTAGAGACCTTTTTCTTTTGAATCTACTACAACTTGAATGGGCTAAAATGGACTTAGGATGCAGAAGTTATCGCATGCAGAAGATGCCCAGTTTCTTTGAAAAAAGAGACAAAAACCCCTAAAAATGGCAAAAAACCCTTAAAAAGGGAAATCGCATCGGAAAAAGGCAAAGGTCGGATTTATGCAAAGGTGGAGGAAACTCCGATCCGCCGATCCGATCGATCAGATCAGAGGCAGACAGATATGCGATATCAGGACCTGGATATGCTGATCGCCAATCATGCGATCGTCAATTGCCGATGATTGGATCGGCGAATCGACATCGGTGATACACAGAACTCCTGGCCGAGCGACATTGCAATCGCCGATATCGGCGATTGGTGATCGACGACCCCCGATGCCGATAAAAGGGCCCGACCAGATAAAAATATAAACGATATTTGATAATATTTCAAGTCCAGAAAAAGGGCTTTTTCAATGTAAATCGCATTTTCGTTAAATGAACGAAAAACCAAAGAAATGCGAATAAAGCGATGAAACCAGACCCGAAAGGGTTTATTAATGCAAATATATATTATTTCAATTCCGATATGAGCGAGATTTTCATGTTTTAATGTATTTTTAAATACAAAGGAAATCACGATACAAGCGGGATTTCGAGCGGGCCAAAGGCAGTAAGTGGTTTTGGCCGGGCTCCGCCCGAGCCCATACACTAGCTGTCACGTGTCCAGCCCTAGAGAGAGAAAACCACCCTTTTTGAGCGGTTAACCCCCGTACAAACGAGCCGCCCGAAATGAACCTCAGCTGTTGGATCCAGATCTCCCAGATCAACGGTGGGGATGCTATAAGCGACATAAAGGTGGACCCGATAGGGTTATAGAGTGGATTTAAGGGATTTTCAAATCCGATAAAAGGCATTTATGTGGATTTTTCAGCATTTCCGGTGTATTTCTGTGTAAACAGAGAAATGATATCTTTGGGATTTCAACGTGCCAGTGGCTTTTTCTGTTGCAAAATAGGTGGCCACCATACCTTGGCACATTAGCAATGATTGTTAAACGCTCCAGAGAGAAGATGAAGGGACAACGATCAGGAACCAGAGAGCCCGAGAACCGAAACAAATAGACAAGCGCCGATAGGCTTAAAAGCCATTGAATGACAAAGAAAGAGGGGTTGCTGAGTCTAAGAGCACGATTGAGAGGCATAAGTAGGCAACACAGAGAGTTGAAGGGGCGAGACAGCCTGCGAGTGCAATTGACAGGCAGCAAAATTGCAGAAAGGTCATTGGAAGGTTGTTGAGGACCGCTTGGAGGTCAAGCGGATCACAGAGGCACGCAGGGGCCGAGAGAGAGAGCTCAAGATAGCGAGAGTTGAAGAGCCAGAGCCTAGAGCCAAAAAGCCGAGAGCTTCAGAGCCAGGGGCTAAAATGGTGTCTAAACCCATTGTTTTTGTGTAAAACAGTGGAGATGAGCCATGAGCTTGTAAAAAAAAAAGACTTTGCCATAATCCTAGAGAGCCTAGTCAAGTTGACTAGAGCTCAAGGAGATGTAGCCCAAGGGTTTTGGGTGAACTCGAAATTAATATTGTTGTTCTATGTGTGTTATTGTTGCATTGTATTTGTTGTTTTTAATTGCTGCTATTTGCTTTATATCAGTTAAGCAAATTAATTTACAGCACCTGAATAGTTTAAAACAAACACAAGCATACACTTATATTGTCAAGCACACATTTAATTCCGCATTGGTTAATCAATAAGACTTGGGAATATTTAAAGCTTTGGAAGTGGGAGAGGTTCTTGTAAGTTAGACAAGAAGCCTAAGTGCCCCATTTTCAGATCAACCACGTCTAGGCTTTACCGTATATCCCGCATTTCACCAGTCAAGGATTCCTAGGCCCATCTAGGCATCACAGAATATGGCTTTACCGCAACCCACAGTCTGGTTTAGGGGTTACTAAGCCATGTGTTCTATCATTCAGAGATCCACCTTACTTAGCTTCAAATCCATCCTGCAATCCAGGTCAACCAAAACATGAGAACCCCATCACACCATGGCTATCCGGAAATGGAAAGGCTAGGTTGAAAACATTGTCACACCTAGCAAAACCCATGCCATAACAAAGAACCACATGCACTACCATGCATGCCAAATCTAGCAAGGAAAACACACATGCAAATCAATACCTTCAAAGAATACTATTGTAGCTGCTTGATCCTGCTCTTCCTTGCTTTCTCCTTCCTTCCTCTTGCCTTCTTTGCCTTTCTTAATCCAATGCCAAAGTGCTCCAAGAAAAATCTGTGTCCAAGAGTGAGAGAGAGAGAGAATAATGAGAAGGCTCCAAAACTAAACTGACTAAAAGGTTACAAACTAATCCTCAGAAGCCTTTTTCTCAATTAGGCCTCTATTTTCTTCATTTTCCATTACTTTCTTTTATTTTCCTCTCCACGTGCAACCTATGACCTTTCACCTTCATTTTCTCCTAATTTCATAAATAAATGTGTCAAAAATGACATTTTGCCTTTCCAAAGCCTTAGCCATTGCCTTTGCCATAATAAACCAATTGAACACCCACTAGGATGTTTTGCCCAACATTCAACTTGGTTATTACATTGAATTTTCACCAGGGTTGTTACAGAACCCTCCCACTTGGGGGACACCGTCCTCGGTGTTCAACCACACCTATACCTTAGCAAAACCACTGAAAAGCAAACATACTGCCCATGGAGCTTTATAACATAGCTCGATGTAGTATTTACAATGATCAACCTGCTGAAAGGTAAACCAACATGACAACATAACAACTTGAAAACTATAGTGACATGACACCCATATCGCTTATTGGAGCTTTATAACTTAGCTCATGGTGGTATTTACATCCATATACATATATCAAAACCAATGTTGCGAAAATAGTTATCAGGATAATGTCGGCGAGGGGAAAAAATTGGAAAAAAATCGTAAAAATCGGGAAAAAATCATAAAATACAAAAATATTCATTTTTTTTCAATCTTTTTAATATCTAAAGCATCTACAACATAAAATAAATACATTGACACATAAATATGATAAAAGAACTAGTATATAAGATGTGCAATATCATTTATAGTGCTACATCACACATAACAGTGAATTATGTCTTGAATAGTATGTCCTTACTCCTGATTGCCAACTCAACTTCAAAATATCAACAAAAAATATAATAATGTATCTCATATTATGAGTCGTAATGTCATATACAATGAAATGAACCAAAGAACTAAAGTATAATACTACTGATTTTCTCTGCCCCTTTTGCGAGAAATGCAATAGCTTTTCCCTTTCCCTCTAGATGTAGATGTTGGTGGAGTTGGTAGTGGACTCTGCTGTACTCTAGAACCTGAAGAAGTAGAAGCTATAGGAGGTAGACCACGTCCTCTACTATATTAGAATAATGCTATTTTAGTATTTAATGCTCATCTGTGATCTTATTTAGCAGTTTCTTATTAGAAACTTGTTTCTATTTTCTTAGTAGAAACTTGTTTCTATTTTCTTAGTAGAAACTTGTTTCTGTAAATACAGTTGTACTATTTATTGAGCTTCATTGCTCATTGTAAATCAATTCATTCCTTGAAATCCATATGCGTGTTTTCGCACTGTTTTATGGTATTAGAGCTAGGTTATATTTTTCTCGAAAAAAAATTGTTTGAAAAAATGCCGTGGAGTCTGAAAATCGTGGTTGTTTATTGGGCGTCACGATTTTTTTTAGCCGTAATTTTTTTTTTCTCCTGACAAAATATCATCTGACTTGCAGATTGGCCGTACCGCTTGCCAACCCTTACTTGCGAGTTAAGTACACAGATCCCAAACGAGATCGTTGGCATACCTCTGCCGTTGAACCCCTTGCTCTACACTTTGCACATTGGCCACTGTTTTGTTGTTGTCTGTCGTGGTTACTTCTGCTTGCGGCTGGTGCAAGCCATCGAAGCACCCATCATTTGAGCCAGTTTAGGGCATCAATCCTGCCGCTATTTATTTTCTAAGAAGCAGAAGCCCCTGGCATCCGAACTCTGTAGAAAGTTTCATTGAGAATAAACTTTTTGTGCCGTCTTGTTGAAGCCAATAGCCGCTCTGAAAGTGCGCGGACCTTTCTTTTGAGGTGTCAAGGTTCCCCCGGCCTGTATGCTTTGCTTAACTATGGAGAACAACTCGTGATCTTCGATATCCAAATAATTGAACGCCAGGCATTTGAAAGACGGGAATCCAGCAATGGACAGCAGGATATGCGTGTCCATTCTGCCGGACTGGACAACCGCCGCATCGATATTGTTCTTGTGATTCGTCGTGAAGACTATGATGCGCTCTTCGCCACAATACGACCAGAGACCGTCCGTGAAATTGAGTAGACCCGAGAGCATCACGCAAGTATCGTCTTGATCATCAGAAAATTCGACCCATCTTCTCTTTTCGGTTCAGGTTGCAGTTAGAACCAGGGATTTTACCTTTTCCATTTGTCGAAAAAATTTTCCGATTACAGATTTGATGTGGGGTTTGTGATATCTCAACTGGGTAGTCGTTAGAATTTTCTGGGTGCATCGTTTTCCATGCCTTGATTTTCGAGTCAGCGGATTTGTTTTTGTTTCCAGCACTTGTCAGTTTTTGTCCGGATCAGCTGACATCTGCATTGAAATCCATGCCAGACTCCTTTGTTGTTTTCTATGTCTTGGGAAACGTGCAGATGGCGTCGCTAACCAATCTAATGTTGGAAGGCAATCAACACTTTAATGGCAACAATTATAACCCCTGGAAACAGAGAATGTTGACCATTTTTTAATATAGGCGTCTTGACCAGCTAGTTCTGGGCAAAGAACTCAGTCCTGGTACACCTTGTGCAGATCAAGATAAGTTTGATGATTGAAATCGAGACGTTGTTATGCTTCTCAAACTCTCTGTGACTGATGATCAGTTACCGCAGATTCCTTCCGGCAAAACAACTGCCGAAATCTGGCAACATTTGAAGGAATTGCACAAGACATCTGACAAGAGCAGAGCTTTTTTTCTAAAGAATTAGTTGTTTTCCATCATGATGGACAAACAAATGTTTACAGGAACATCTTAACAAGATTAAAAACATTCGAGATCAGCTCGAAGCCATTGGTCGGACCATGGAGGAAGAAGATATGGTAGTCATCACTCTGAAAAGTCTACCAAAACCTTATGAGCACTTCATAGAAACACTCAACATTACCTGCACTAATGTTGATCTGAAATTTTCGGCGTTATGCACCAAACTCTTGCAACAGGATCGTTGGAAACAGCAGTTTGGTAGCGGTGCTTCATCAGCCTCCTCAGAAAATGCTCTTGCTGCCAAATATCAAGCCTCTCAGTCCTTTAAGCAAAAAGGTTCTTCTCAACCTTCTGATTCTGCTAAGAAGAAAAATGTGCAGTGTAATTACTGTCACAAGTTCGGCCACATGAAGAAAGATTGCCGACAATGGATTGCTTCTAAACAGAAGAGGCAAGGAGGGTCTCATTAGCAAGCGAATGTTGCAGAACATTTTGAGCAGAAGGAATCTGCCTTTTATGCTTTTATGGCTAAGAGGTCCTCAGATCATGCCCCGTCTTCTACTTGGTACATTGACTCTGGTGCATCACCTCATTTCTCTCACAGGCGTGACTGGTTTACTGACTTCTCATCTTTCAATGATTCCGTGGTCTTTGGCAGAGGTGAGGGGTACACAATGGTTGGCAGAGGTACAGTTCAGATCCAGTCTGATGGGCGCACACTTATCTTCCTGAATGTGTACTATGTTCCTGGTATGGAAATTAATCTGCTGTCTATTAGCGAGATTATGAGGAATTCTCCTCAGCTCGATGTGGTGTCCAGAGCACACAAGTGTTCCATTATTGACAGGGAAACTCGTCTTACAGTTGTTGTTGGCCTAGAGGATCATAGTCTATACAGGCTTCTTGACACTGGTGATTCTCCAAAAGTGGCTCTAGTAGCTCGTGTTTCTCCGATCAGCACTTTGTGGCATCAGAGATATGGGCATCTAAACATTCAGTATCTCCCTCAGCTATCTCGGGAGGGACTTGTGTCAGGGTTACCTGATATTCAGACTCAGCAATTGGGAGTGTGCGGCGCCTGTCAAGCTGGCAAGCAAGATTGGTCTTCATTCAAGGATGGAGAATCTTGGCGCGCATCTAAGGTACTCCAGTTAATTCATGCTGATATTTGTGGTCCTATGAATACATCTTCAATTATTGGTTGCAAATATTTTTTGCTTATTGTAGATGATTTCAGTAGAAAGATGTGGGTGTACTTTCTAAAACATAAATCTGATGTATTTAGTATATTTCTGAAGTTTAAGTCCTTAGTAGAAAAAGAGTTTGGCTGTAATATCATAACTCTTAGGACAGATAACTAGGGGGAATTTTGTTTTTCTGTTTTCGCCAACTTCTGTGATACCCATGGCATCAAACACCAGTTAACTACACCCTACACTCCTCAGCAGAACAGTGTTGTCAAACATCGCAACCGTACGGTTGTTGAAATGGCTCATTCCATGTTACAACACAGGAGTGTTCCGAACAAATTTTGCGCTGAAGCAGTGTTTACTGTTGTCTATCTTCTTAACCGATCACCTACTCAGGCTGTTACAGGGAAGACTCCAGAAGAGGTTTGGTCTGGTCGTAAGCCTAAGATTAGCCACCTCAAAGTGTTTGGCTCGGTTGCATATGTTTGGATTCTAGCTACTTAGCGCTCTAAGTTGGATTCCAAAAGCTAGAAACTCATGATGACAGGGTACGGTGATCATCACAAGGCCTATAAGCTAATAGATTTAGACATTGATCGTCTTATCTTCAGTCGGGACGTAGTATTTGATGAAGACAGAGGGTTCTTTCAGTCCCCTCCTTCTGAGCAGTGTTCTGAGGATCAGCCTCACAGTGTTCTTCTTCCGTTAGGTCCACCTGATGGGAGGGATGATGCAACATCAGCATTTGATGATGCACTATCTGAGTTACCTCCGGAAAATAATCCGCCGCTCACTGCTCTTGTTGTTCCTGAGCCTCCTCCACCTACTCGTGATATTGGTTCTTCTACTCTTTGGCCTAAATGGTGGGCTAAAACTATTGGTGATCTTCGGGATAATGAGCTCCTTGAAGGTAGAACTTCCAGAAATAAGAGCAAACAACAGCCTACAATTAATTTTGCTCTTATGGCTAACCTACATAGTGTTTTTGAGCCTCAAACCTATTCAGAGGCTAAGGGTATACTTGAGTGGGAACAGGCTATGGATGTTGAATTCCAGAGTCTTTAGAAGAATCACTCTTGGACCCTTTCTGATCTTCCTACAGGGAAGAAGCCCATTAGCTGCAAATGGGTGTATAAAGTGAAATACAAAGCTGACGGAACCCTAGACAAGTATAAGGCTCGCCTTGTTGCTCGAGTGTTCTCACAGAAGGAAGGCATAGACTATGAGGAGACCTTTGCTCCTACAACCAAGATGAGTACCATACGGCTCGTTCTTGCCTTAGCAGCTCAGTTCAGTTGGAAAGTCCATCAGATGGATGTAAAGAGTGCTTTTCTGAATGGTGACTTACAAGAAGAAGTCTACTCGTAGCCTCCAGGATTCAAAGTTGTCGGTCAAGAACAGAAAGTCTGTAGATTAGTCAAAGAACTCTATGGTCTGAAACAAGCCCCTCGAGCTTGGTACATGAAAATTGATAAGTACCTAACAGATCATGGCTTTCAACGGAGTCCATCTGATGCAAACCTGTATATCAAACATATTGGTGATGATATTCTGTTTGTGGCTGTTTATGTGGATGACCTTATCATTACTGGTAGTTCAGTACCTTTGGTCCATGGGATCAAACAGGATTTGTGCAACACTTTTGATATGACAGATTTGTGACTTCTTCATCACTATTTGGGGGTTGAAGTCTGGCAGACTGAGAACAACATCTTTCTCTCTCAATCCAAGTATGCCAGAAGTCTTGTGGACAGGTTCAGAATGCAGGATTGCAAACCTACCACGACTCCTATGGAACCAGGGCTCAAACTCTCAGCTCAGTCATCCTCACCACTTGTGGATGAATCTTTATTCAGGCAATTTGTGGGCAGACTCATCTACCTTACTGCCACTAGACCTGATATCAATTTTGCAGTGAGCTACATTTCACACTTCATGACAGCTCCTAAAGTTGATCATTGGATAGCAACGAAGTGTGTGCTGCGTTATGTGAGTGGCACCCCTGGTTATGGACTTTTGTACACTCGGAGTTCAAATCCTACACTTAGTGGTTACACAGATTCTGATTGGGCAGGTTCGGTTGATGACCGTAAATCTACAGCTGGATATGTGTTTAGTCTAGGATCTGGTGCTATCACATGGACTAGGAAGAAGCCGCAGGCAGTGGCTCTCTCCTCGACAGAACCAGAATATCGAGGAGTAGTTAAGGCATCTTGTGAGGTAGTTTGGCTTCGATGTATGCCTGCAGATATGCATGTTTCCCAGGCAGGTCCTACTCCCATGTTCTGTGATAATCAGGGAGTGCTCAAACTCGCCAAGAATCCAGTCTTCCATGAACGAACAAAGCATGTGGAAACCCATTGTCACTACATTCGACAGCTTGTTGAAGACAGATCCATTCAGTAGTTGTATGTTCCCACCTAGGAGCAACCAGCAGACATCTTCACCAAGCGTCTTGGTCCTGATAAGTTTGTAAAATTCAGAGGGTCTATAGGTGTTGTAAATAGATTGAGCATTAAGGGAGGGTATTAGAATAATGCTATTTTAGTATTTAATGCTCATCCGTGATCTTATTTAGCAGTTTCTTATTAGAAACTTGTTGTTTCTATTTTCTTAGTAGAAACTTGCTGTTTCTATTTTCTTAGTAGAAACTACTTGTTTCTGTAAATACAGTTGTACTATTTATTGAGCTCCATTGCTCATTATAAATCAATTCATTCCTTGAAATCCATATGCGTGTTTTCGCACTGTTTTATACTGGTGGCAAGGGTAGCTTGGGTAGGTGGTGTCACCTTCTCCTCCTGTTGCTCCTCCTCCTCCCCCTCCCCCTCTACGCCTTCCACTGCCTCTTGCTCTAACCAATCATTGGCAGACTCCATGAGAGGCCTCTCGGCCTCAACCCTCCATGCAGCAGTGGTGTCAATCCCATCCAATGAGATGGCCTTCATATCAAGTATCCTTTCAGGTTGTCTCACCCACAATCGAAGATTGTAGTAGACATAGACCATGTCATTAAGTCGCTGGGACTCCAACTTGTACAAAGATCATAAAATAATAATTATAAAAAAAAATATTGTTTAATGAATTAAAAAAAAATTGGAAATTTGCAATATTTTAAGTTTTAAGTTTAACCTATTGCGCTTCTTGTTGTGTATTTTTTCAAATACGCTCCAGTTGCGCTCGCATCCTGAGGAGCTACATGTTTCGCTGAGGATTCGAATGGCAAGCTTTTGCAGATGGGGTACTCTAACACCATAGATTCTCCACCATGCATCTACAACAAAATTACAAATAAAATAAACATAAGAAAAAAATGAAATTTGAAAGTTGAAGAAAAGTATGAAGTTATGAACTTGAAGAGACAATGAAATTTGAAACAAACTAAAAAATACCTGGAATTTTAGTCGTCCTATCAGTCACAACCATCTCAAAGCCAAATGTGCCACTTGCCATCCTGTATATCTCCATTTGGAGAT
The DNA here is from genome assembly GCA_000404065.3 of Pinus taeda. Taxonomy (NCBI): domain Eukaryota; kingdom Viridiplantae; phylum Streptophyta; class Pinopsida; order Pinales; family Pinaceae; genus Pinus; species Pinus taeda. The sequence goes on along the minus strand of APFE031106740.1, from coordinate 180,923 downwards.
TTCTGCACATTCTGCTGGAGATCGCACCATCCTCTGAACACGAGTTAAGAATCCATCCATGATCTCAGTATCAAATACGAACCCACATGGATAAGAAAATGTGATGTTCAAGTAGATCCCTGCAGCATGAATGGCACGATGGAGTGTGTTGTTCCATCGTTCATCAATCACTTACCATAGGAGGAATTGTTTCTGAAACCCCTCATCTCCCTTATCATTGTAGTAGGCCCGAATGGATTCTTTGGCCCTGTCCATGGCTTTATACAAATAGCCCATTGCGGGCTTCTCACCATCAACTAATCGAAGAACCTTTACCAAAGGTTCAGTAACTGTGCACACCTCCTACACTCCCGCCCAGAAGTCTTCTTGGTATGAAACTAATTTGCATACGGCCTCTCCCTCTGGTTTGCAGCTCACTGTCAAAGCACACCATTGATCTGAAAGAAACATTCTCTTCACATCCCACATAGTATTCAAGAGGGATTGAAGAGATTTGAAATTGGTGGCAAGCCGTGTAATAGCGGGGCGCACCAACTCCTTGTTGTTGGTGAATTTTCTCATCAAGATAAGCATAAATGCATGATTATATATAAATTTTGTAATGCTTTTTGATGAGTCAACAATATCTTTGACAAAGGAAAATTTTCCTTTGTCTTCCAACATCAAATCAATACAATGTGCAGCACAAGGTGTCCAAAAAAAGTAAGATGTCTCTCCATAAGCATCCTGCTAGCAACAACATAATTTGCAGCATTGTCCGTTATGACTTGGACAACATGTTATGCACCCACCTCCAAAATAAACACATCCAACAAATCACATAAAGTTTTTGCATCTTTGATATGTGAAGATGCATCAACAAATTTCATAAACATTGTCCCCTTGGGACAACTAACCAAGAAGTTTATAAGGGTTCTCCCCTTTTGGTCGGTCCAATCATTTAACATCACACTGCATCTTATTTGTGCTCATGGCCCTAAAATCCTTCAATCTTTTGGTGCCGTCAACCTTTTCATTTTGAAGAATGCGGTCTCTAAAGTCATCATAAGAAGGGATTTTGTACCTTGGGCCAACAGTTGCAATAGCATCAACTGCAGGCTGGAAAAATGGATTATTCTTTGCAATGCTGAAAAGAATATCACTCCAAAAGAGAAACTTACCTAACAACTTGTCAACTTGTTCTTTCTCATTTTTTTTAAGCATTGAAGTGATAGACATTGATGCTGAAGTAGAACCAGTGCCACTTCCATATTCACCTGAGCCTAACACACTCCTTGCTAGTTGCTTCTTTAGATTTGCTTTGGTCACTTTGTTTTGCTCTAATTCTTTCAATTATCTCATGGCTCTTTGGATGATTTCCGCATTTGTATTGTCGCAAGGCCCTATATGATGTCCAGGGATTTGTGCAAGGTGATACTATCCCCCTTGACATATTCTGCCCACGCAACTTGCAAGACAAGTTCAATCTATTAAACCCTCCATCAGGTTCACCAAATTCGCAGAGAGAGTCCAATTTCCTTGGCATGTTTGTAACTTGGTTGAACTCTTGAGTTTTAATGTAAGATGAAGTTTGAACTTTGAAGTTGAACCTATAGCACAATAAGAATTGCAAGTTACAAAAATTAAAAAAAAATACATACATGACACAACACATTGAATTTTTGGCAATTTAACAAACAAAAAAACCTCAATGCAATCCAAAATGAACTCTCTCTACTCTATGCAACAAAATTGAAAAAAAACACCATCAAATCCACTCAAAAATCTTTGATAAACAATGGGTTATAGAAACCCAAGTGAAAACAAGAAAACAACCAAAACAAAATGGCCAAATTTGGTGCCCATACCTGGAAACCACGGTTTGCTGGAGAAATTTGATCCAAAGACGAAGTTCTCTTGCTTGGGATGCTAAAATCTCCAAGCTTCCTCCTCCTCTACCCTAGTAGATGCCTTCCAGCGTTCCTCCCCTCCTCAACTCTGAATCCACGCCGTTGTCTGTTCAAAATGACAAAAAAAATCATGTTTTCCCTTATAAAAACGTGCTATTCGCCACCCCCACTATAACTTCCCATAGAATCATGATAACTTCGAAATTATCGCGATTTTTTGAAGTTAGCACGATCTTTTCACCGATTTTTTGGAGAAAAAAACCGCGTAGTAATCGAGAGAGTTTATCGGGATTTTGAAAAACTCCCGATTTTTTAATGTTATCGCAATAATATCGCGATTTTCGCAGCACTGATCAAAACATCACCCAAACATATGTCAAAACATATACCAAACATCATACCAAAATTGCTTTTCCTCGACCAACACACAATGAAGGATACATAGCCCGCATCTGATCCACTATCTCACATGTAGCTTCATCAGGCCCAAAGTGCTTCCACTGCACTTTAACCTACTTGATTGCTCGGTTTCGAAGCATGAGCACCTTTTTCTGTAATATACACTGAGACTCTGGCTAGAATTCTCCATCTGGATCCACCTGCAATACAAACTAGTTAATCACATGATCAACATCTTTAACATACTTGAGCAATGACACATGGAAAACATGATGGACTTTCACTGCCGAAGGCAGTGCAATTCGATAGGCTACTAGCCCAATCCTCTCAATGATCCTAAAAGGTCCACAAAACCAGGGTGCCAGCTTGGCACATGATCCAATCCGCAAGGAGCTCTTCTTTGGTTTGATGTGCAAATACACCTGTTCCCCAACCTAGAACTCCTTGAGCGACCGATTCTGATCTACATAACTCTTCTACCTATCTTGTGCTGCTTTCAAATTCTTCTTGATTACCTGCATTTCCTGTTCCATTTTCGCTAACATGTCTGGTCCAATCAACACCCTGTTAACTAGATCACTCCAACTGATGGGAGAATTGCAACTCCACCCATACAATGCCTCAAACAGACTCATCTTCAAAGATTCCTGATACCCATTGTTGTACGCGAACTCTACCAGTGGAAGATACTCTTCCCACTTTCCTTATTGATGCATCACGTACATCCTCAACATGTTCTCCAATATACTGTTGACCCTCTCAGTCTATCCATCCGTCTGAAGCTGATAAGCTGTACTCAAGGCCAAATCTGTGCCCAAACCTAGAAACAACTTCTTCCAAAACTTGGAAGTGCCAACTCTGTACCCAAACCTGCAAACAACTTCTTCCAAAACTTGGAAGTGAACTTTGCATCCCTGTCTGACACAATCTTCTTTGAAACTCCATGCAATCTAACCATGTCCCTGATGAAGACCTATGCTACATCACTTGCTAAGAATGTAGACTTCATTGGAATGAAGTGCACAACCTTTGTTAACCTGTCTACAACAACCATGATGGAATCATGTTGTCTCTCTGTCCTTGGCAATCCTATGATAAAGTCCATGGAAATGATCTCCCATTTCCACTTTGGAATCGCAATCGGCTGTAGAAGTCCACCTAGATGCCTACACTTTGCCTTTACCTGCTGACAATCAAAACATCTAGCCACAAACTCTGCTACATCCTTCTTTATATTCTGCCAATAATAGAATATCTTTACTGCAATCAATGTCTTCTGATAGCCTGGGTGACCTGAATATGGTTTCGCATGAAACTCCCTCATGATCACCTTCTTGAGCTCACCGCTGTCTAGCACATATATCTTGTCTCTAAACCTGACCAATCCATCCACCATGAGACGATAGTCCACATCTTGTGCACCTACACCTGTACCTATACTTGTACCACTACATACCTATACCTGTACTGCTACCTGTACTCTACTGTAACTTATGCACAATCTCCATATACTTGACATCCTGCTAACCTGCCTGCAAGATCCTATACTGTAGATCTATCTCATAGGAACTCATAGCTTCTATATGATTTACCTGTATCTGCCTGCTAAGCGCATTTGCAACCTTGTTCTTCTTTCCTTTGATGTATCTGATCTCAAAATCAAACTCGCTGATCGCGGCTAGCCATCGAGCTTGTCTGGCATTTAGATTCAGCTAGTCAAACAAGTATCTCAACCCACTGTGATCACTCATCATTACAAACCTCCTGCCAAGAAGATAGTGCCTCCACATCTTCAATGCATGTATGATCGCTGCTAGCTCAAGATCATGCGTTTGATAGTTCTGCTCGTGCTCGTTCAGTTTCCGTGACTCATAGCACACTACATGTCCTTCTTGATTAAGGACTCCACCAAGTCCTCTTTTGCAAGCATCTGTACATACTACAACGTATTTGTCTGGATCTGCAATCTTTAACACTAGTGCATGTGTCAACAATTACTTGAGCTGCGCAAAACTGGCTACACACTCCTCTGTCCATTCAAACTTCTTACCTTTCCTCTGCAATGATGTGATAGGATAAGTGATCTGCGAGAAGTTTCTGATGAACCTGCTGTAGTAACCTGTCAATCCCATGAAATATCTCACCTCATCTACATTCCTAGGAGCTGCCCACTCCATGATAGCTCTTATCTTCTCTATATCCACTGCTATGCCCTCCTTGGAGACATGTCTCAAGTAATGTACCTCAGTCTGAAAGAAACAATTGTTGCTCTCTCAACAATATCAACACTGCCGCATACAATTGCTTCTCTCTCAACAATATCAACACTGTTGCAAAATGATCAGCATGCTCTTCCTCATTTTTAGAATATACCAATATGTCATCAATGAACACAATAACAAACTTGTCCAAATAGGGACGCAACACACTTTTCATCAAACACATAAAGGTAGTTGGAGCATTAGTCAAACCGAATGGAACTACAACAAACTCATAATGCCCATACTTAGTCCAAAAATTTGTCTTGTAAATGCCCTCTTCCTTGATGTGAATGTGATGGTATCCTGATCTCAAGTCGATCTTCGAGAAAATTGTTGCTCCCTTTAGCTGATCAAACAATTCATAAATCCTCGACAATGGATCCCTGTTCTTGATGGTCACTTTGTTCAACTCCCTATAGTTAATGCATAATCTGAGAGTACCATCCTTCTTCTTCACAAACAATACTGGTGTGCCTCAAGGTGATACACTTGGCTTAATGTATCCATTTTCAAGCATCGCTTTTAGCTGCAACTTTAACTCTTCCAACTCAAGTGTGCTCATCCTATAAGGTGATTTTGATGCTAGTGTTGCCCTTAGTACCAACTCAATAGAAAAGTTTACTTCCCTCTGAGGTGGCAACTCTGAAATCTCTGCATGAAATACATCCTAAAATTGCTGTAGAACGAGGTACCTTCTCAAAACTTCTTCATCCTCAACTTCCTTACCTTTGTCACTAGAGATATGCACTGCGAATAACACACACCCTTTTTTGCGACTACGCTTTGCCTACATAGCTGTCACCATCCTAACTGATGCGACTTTCTTCTTTTCCTGTAAGACTTTTGGTTCTCCATTGTCATCCAATCACTCAATGGTATTGTCATAACAATTCACCTTGGTCCTATGAAGGTACAACCAATTTGTGCCCAACAACATACTGTATGATCCCAATGGTAATACATTCAAATGTGTTGCGGTAGGTGTTAGCGCTTGAAATTTCACCTCAGGCTGAAAAAGGTAAACTCCAAGGCAACATCAAACCACTTAGCCTCGTAGCTAGCCCTACGGGGCAGGAGAGGGCTCTCTCTGGTCTATCTCGGCAAAAGATCTTCAACGGGCTGAGATAACCAATAAAGAACATTGATTTTAGGCTAGTAAACTGATAAAAAAGTTTGATTTGGGATTTTTAGGGTTTCGGTGGAAAATTAGGGAAAGGCAATTTTGGGTGTAGGGATTGGACACAGTTTTGCAGGGGGTTCTTTGGGGCGAGGTAGGAGACTGTATTAATGCCTTTGAAATATTTGGATGGATGCGAATGACTGGTCAGGAGCTAAGGAGAGCAAGAAATCACCTTGAATTCTCCTTAAACAGCTGAAAACATTGATATTAAGCAAACTTAAAGGCAGAGCATAGCAACCATGAATTCTACCTTAACAATTCATTTGCCTAATTTGCAGAAAAAAAAATTAAGAAGATGATTCACATAAAAAACTTACAAGTACAAATAGAAACACACCATCAATACATGTAACCACAGGAATCCCAAAAAGGACTGCAAAACCCTGGTCTTTCTTCCTTTGCCAAAAATGCAGAGATACAACGAGTAATACAATAGAAGCTTTCTCCCTCAAGAGTCCAAACATGAAAATGACTAAGAAAGTACATAATATAGACAAGATAACATCTTTCCTTGCCTCTAGGGGTCGAGCTCACTATCCTAGGAGCTTTTTCAACCAATTCCAAACTGAGCACTAAAATCTAGGCAGTCAAAACAACTTGCCTCTATAAGCTAGGAAACCAATTCATTCATTAAATTTTTGCCTATCTCATGAATGAATCTTCTAGAAGAGATAAATGAGTGTCAAACTATCATAAAATTACATCATTTACATCAAGGAGGATCAAAATCCACTCCAAAAAGTCAAGCCTAGTCAAAATTGCGTTTTGCTGAGCTGTAGGTACAATTTCTGTGAAAATTGCCCAACGGGTCGCGCACTGATTCTGAACGGGTCGCACACTTTTGTAGTAGTATTTGAGGCACTTACAGGTGTCCAAATGAGATAAAAGTGGGCTTGTTGGAACGTTCTGGATGTCTACTTTCCAACCCAAGTGGAATTTCTGAATTTGGTGTCCATTTGCCCCTCCAAAATTGCAATCTCCCAAGACTGCTTCTTGTGTGTCAAAAAGGTGGTAGAAAGTCATTTTTTGCTTGTTTTTTGACCTTATGGAGGCTCAAAACTTGGTGAAAATTCTTGGTCTTTGCTGAGAAAGTGTATTTTTGCATGACAAATCCAAAAATGCAAACTTTTCCTGAAATGTACCTCCCAATCGAAAGGGTCGCGCACGGTGCGCGACCCGTTGGTGGAGAAAACCTGTGTTTGGCACAAAAAATTCACAATTGACAAAATTTTCTCCAAATTTCTTGAAATTTGGGCTGGGAGTCCCCAATCAAGTACCATTCAAAGAGTCTTTGGCCAAAATTTGGAGTGGATCGGGCCTTTTCCGTCGTTTTAGTGCCTTGGCCAACCTCCTTGGATCTGGCGATTGTAATTTTGACATTTCTCTAAAACCATGACACCTGTGTAAAAAGTGAAGGGGGTTTTT
>APFE031106740.1:156664-173749 GCA_000404065.3 Pinus taeda | reverse complement strand
TTGACCGTCCAAGAGAAATTGCCTTCAAAACCCTAGGAGAGGGAAATGACCTTACCTAGGCGCAATTGAAGCATGAACAAGGTGTAAAATGACTCATTAGACACTGCGATGATAATGACAACCCTATGGATGATGATAGATTCAGCTGAATAGTGACATAGATTGGCATTTGGGCTACTTTGAAAAGACTGAGAACAAACCCTAGACCTAATGCCTAGTGACCAAATTTTGCTTGAACACTCTTTGAAATGACAAAATTTGACCTTGACACTCTGAGACCACTTTGTAAAAGCATATTTGATCACTGGAGGAAGGCTGGAAAGACTGACACTAACAGTAGGCGTACCATTCAAATCAAATGCACAAGCTCTTACCCAATGACGAACTCGCTTCTTTGTACCTATAGCCAACTACACTAACCAAGATTCTATATGCACTTCTTTATTCAAACCACACTTATCCACCAAGTCAAGAATAACATAACTATAATTAGATCCAGGGTCAATCATAATAGAAACAACTTGATCACAAAGCTTACTATCCATTTCAATGATAGATGCCTGATGCAGTGTGAAAAAAGTCGGGAATAAATCCCGATTAAATCCCAATTTTTTTATTTTTTTGGCTGGCCGATTAAATCCCGATTTTTTGATTTTTTTGGCTGGCCGTTTAATTTTGCCGACTTTTTGCCGACTTTTTCGAAAAACTCCCGACTTTAACGACTTTTTCAACTTTTGGACCCTTGCCGATTTAATCCCGACTTCGACTTTTTCCACATTGGCCTGATGGTCTGCCTATCTGTTATTCAGTGTTGCATAGATACGAGGAATGCTCTGACCAACATCCCCAACAGTCTGACCTCCTGTGTACTATATATCTAAGGCCTACCACCTTGATTCTCTGGACAATCTCTCTTAAGGAATTCCTTACCGCATGTCCAACACTCCAACTGTCCAATACCATCACCTCTACGATGCTACTGTGACCCATGGCCTTGTATAGCTACATTGAACTTCTATTGTGTTGCCACTTTTTCTTTCTCTTTTGCATTCTAAGGCCTTGTTCTTTTCGGTTGCCATTTGCCCTTACTTTTATCCTTATCCTTCCCTTTCCATCCTTGCTGAGATTCATTCTTATGCTTTGACTGTTCATAGCAATGCTTCAATTTCCCATTAACTTCCTCAAGTGATTGATATTCATCATACTCAATCTGATCTCTAAATGCTAATGGCAAACCACTAACAAATCGTTAAACTTTAGCCTTCTCATCTTTAAAATATGGTACATACCTCAATAGCTCTTGGAACTTAGTCGTGTCCTCTTTGTTTGTCATTAATCCTATCTTTAGCTCATATAATTCTTTGGCCTTACTGTCGTAGTACCTTTCTAACAAGTACTTCTTCCTAAAAAGCCTCTTGAACTCATGCCAGCTCAATTCCTCCATCCTAATGTCTCTAACCCACTTGATATCTTCCCACCAAATGTTTGCTTTCCCTTTAGGCTGATGATAGCAATTATGTCCTTCATGTTTTCTATGTACTCATGTAACTCAAAGAACTTGTTCATCCCAAGTATCCAAGTTTCTGCATCTTCTGGTTTCTTCAAGTCTCCATCAAAAGTAGGTGGTTTTTCTTTCTTAAACTCATTTGGCAAGTATCCCCTATCACTTCTCCTATAAGGATGATAACGATGACGATCATGATGCCTATGAGAACCAAAACTAGAATAATACATGTATCCATCACCTCTCCTATCTGGAGTATCCAACAACCTGCCATCTCTCACTGTGTCATCTTTATCCGACTTGTGACCACCATGAGACCTATTACCATTTGCCTCGTTAGTTTTGTCCTCCTGTCCATGGCTGATCCAAAGTGGCCCCTGTCGCTGCAATTCTAACAAACTCTGAAGGAGTATTGCATTAACCTCTACTTGTTTCTCTTGTGCCTGCATGATTTTTTCATTGCCTGCCTTACAATTCCTTATTTCTTCCTTCAAGCTTCTCAACGTGTCTGCTAAATCAGAAGAGTGCCCAACACCACGCTGTTCATCTAATTCATAGGGAGAATCTTGCTAGTCATTTTGATCTTTTTCCTACAAGGCATACTGTGTCAGCTAAACCAAATCACAATAAACCAACATACCTTAGCAAAGTTTAGGGAGGATATCTCAATTGCAAAATCAACCAATCAGTGTAATACATGTATGACAACATATATACATATAACAAATAGTTGCATCTGCCATCAACACATAAACATCATTCTAGATAGAGTCCAGTCATCAATGCATGATCATATCAACTACACATACCATGACCTCATGCATGACAACAGCAACCATACCAATGTACACAGACGATACACAACATAAACAACATGTAATCAATCATACACTCATGACAACACACTTCACAACAACAACATCCTCCTTCACATGGCAACATCACTACAACCATGACCAACACCATGCATATGCAACAAGCATATAGACCACAAGGATGATTAACACACGTGCAAACGACGTGAATGCATAACCAACACACACCACCCATCCAGTCCAAGGGGTAAACCATGCTCTGATACCACTCTGTAACACCCTCCTCCCACATCTACCCAAGTAACCAGCCAACTGGGGTAAACATGTGACGAGAGGCTACTATGATGGGATTCAACCTCCTAGATGACCTTAAGGAAGTGGAATCGACAGAAACACACATACAGACCTTCCACATCAGCAGGAGGACTCCCATGAACCATCCCAACCTCTCAGGTAACCAACCCCTGGGGCCCACTAAAGTTCTAGACCATTAAGCTCCCAGACGCTCTCTTGATATGAACATGCATGCGTCCAAAGCCTTGTGGATGCTCCCACAACATGGTATGCTAGCATCCAGGGACTTTTCTGTCCAGTGATGTGCCTGTGTCCCCGAGATTTGAGCCACTTTTTCAGGCCCAGGTCACTTCCCAAAACTAAATGACACCTTTAGAACAGAAAGATAACAATGGAGTGATGATACTAATGCAATTACTTGAACAAGGGCCTGACTAGACCCCTACTAACCATGACGGGCATTTCACAAATATATTACAAATATGTAATCTATAGGAGTAAACAACAGCTTTGAGCATAGGGGTTTCATACTTATCTGAGAATCACTAAGAAGCATTGTTCCCTTATATCATTAGCTGCATTATCATCTATTAGGTCATAGATACATTGTTCATTGATTTACAAATCAAAACATGAGAAGAGCCATACATCATCACTGTTATAATACATGCTTATAACCAACATAATAGCAACAAAAATATCAAAGATACATCAGTGATAGAATCCACATATAAACCGGTACATTTATACATAAGATATCAAGGAAAAAAACCTCTTATTAATGAATGCAAAATCCAACCCGAGATGGGACTAACACGTTCCATCGGACCATAGAATGGCTGAGTCAATTCTCTCTTCAGCCTTTCACTCCCATGCCATATTCCAAGCATGAATGTGGGACTCAAACCAAAGGAACCAACCAGGGCATCCCGAGGCTAAACCATCTCACCCTCATCAATAGAAACCAAACTTTACTGCAGTCCACTCTGAATCACTAGGCCAACACAATAAACATGTAATAATAGGCTTTACCATGATCTCCACCAGATCACTAGGCCAAAACAATCATGGATGCCACCGGATTTCTCCACCTACACCGTGAGGAATTTTTCTATCTCTTAGTCTCTCAGGGTTTACCATAATCCACAGTTCGATCCAGGGATCACTAGGCCCTAAACCAAGACACCACCCTCTAGGATTTACAATATATCTTGCCATTTTCCGACAAGGATTCCTAGGCCTAATCAAGGGCAACCACCTCTAGGCTTTACCACATTTCCTACCATTCATCGGTCGAGGATTCCTAGGTCGACTGAGGGAACAAAAAATTTGACTTTACTGCAAACCATAGTCCAGTTTAGGGGTTACTAGGCCATGTGTTCTATCATTCGGAGATCCACCTCACTCAACTTCGAATCCATCTGACAATCCAGCTCAACCAAAATGTGAGAACCCCATCACACCATGGCTATCCAAAAATGGCGGGGCTAGGTTGAAAACATTGTTACACCTAACAAAACGCATGCCATAACAACAACAAACCACATGCACTACCATGCATGCCTAATCTACCAAGGAAAACACACATGCAAATCGATACGTGCAAAGAATACTGGTGGAGCTGCTTGATCCTGCTCTTCCTTGCTTGCTCCCTCCTTCCTCTTGCCTTCTTTTCCTTTCTTGATCCAATGCCAAAGTGCTCCAAGAAAACTCAGTGTCTAAGAGTGAGAGAGAGAGAGAGAGAATACTGAGAGAGCTCAGAAACTAAACTGACTAAAAAGTTACAAACTGATCCTCAAAAGCATTTTTATCAATTAAGCCTTATTTTCTTCATTTTCCATTATTTTCCTTCATTTTCCTCCACACATGCAACTTGTGACCTTTCACTTTTCTTTTCTCATAATTTCCATTATTTTCATAAATAAATGTGCCAAAAATGTCATTTTGCCTTTCCAAAGCCTTAACCATTGCCTTTGTCAATTTCCTTAGCCATAATAAACCAATTGAACAGCCACTAGGATGTTTTGCCCAACATTTAGCTTGGAATAAGTGTCCCATCAACTGTGGTTATTATTTTGCCTTTATTGACTTTTATTACATGAAATTTTCACCAAGGCTGTTACAAGAATATTCTTCTATTAGATCTTCATCAAATGTTCAACAGGGATACATAAGCAGAGTACAAACCCCTTTTCTCAATAACAACATTACCCCTTTTTAAACTAGGACAGATCTTCTGAAGTGTGAGATTTGATAGAAGGGAGATCTTCCACCAATGATAATACAAGATAAAGATCTTGCCAATAATATGAAATCTGCCAAACAATAATGCAAGAAAGAAATCTCCAGAAATGCGAGAGAGAAATCTCCACTAGACCTGCTAATGATGAAATGAAATAGCAGGCTTCCAATAAATCTACTAGCAGTGAGAGATAAAATATTGATGCAAGAACTTTATCACCAATGTGAAAGAGATCATCAGTGATGATAAGAGATCTATCACTGATAATAGCTTCCACAAGTTTTAAGGTCTTCTTCACAATGTCTTCTAGCTAGATCTTAAACAAGAGGTTGATCCTCTCACCATACCACAGAGATAGATCTCAGATATTCTTCCCTTCTGAGGATCAAACTTGAGATAGAATACAAATCTGTGAAGGCATAAGCTTGGACCAAATCAAAATTCTAAAATGGCATCCCGAGGTGGCTCGAATCTAGATTTGTGTGAGGCAGACTTGAAATGTATCAAATCTAGATTTGTGGAGGCAGATCTGAAGTAAATCATGGCCTAGATACATGCCTGAAGTAGTTATAATCTCTGACCAATCAATGAGCTCAGATCACAGAATAATGAACAACCAAATCACAGTGTTCAATAAAAGATAGAAGAGAAATTTCTTCACTTGATTTGACCCTTAAACATCTCTTTGAATACCTTCACGTAGTAGAGCAAATGAGGAATGTGTGCATGATCAAATTACAAATCAATGAAAGCAGATTAACCTCTTTATATAACCATCATGTGATCTAAATGAGAGTGTTTCAAGTCAAGCCAACTAGTCATCATGTAAGTTTCTATGCAAGTTGAATTGACCATCTAGAAGAGCCAGCCTAGCACTTGTGGAGCCACTTGAAAGTAATTCTATTCATAAAGTGTTTTTTTTTTTTTTAATTTATTTTCTAAACAAATTTCTCGCTTAGTTGCACAAAATTCAACAGAGTGAGAGATAAAATATGGAATACTTACTTGGCAAGTGAAGATTATCCTTTGATGATGATATCTTCAAGTTGATGCCTTCTTGATGATGTTGACTTCCACTACTCCTTTGTTGTTGACACAATTAAAGATGCCTCCTTGATGATGATTGCTTGATGATCTTCTTCAAGGATGTGTAAGCTTCCCAAGAATGCTTCAAGTGTAGAATCCTTCTTTAAATGGAGGTAGGATCTTTGAGGTCTTCTTCTTCTTCAAAGTGTTGTTCCTTCTAGATGATGTGATCCTTGTGATGAGATGGATAGTCCTTGATGCTTCTTAGTTATCTTTGTTGATCTCCTTGTGCTTGGTACTTATGTATCCTTCTTCAATCAGGTGATCTTCAAGCTACTTTTCCTTCTTGTTGCCACCTTAGCTCTGATACCATGTTCAGAAATCTAGGGCAACTAGATTAGGGTGATTTCTCTTGCTTTGATAAGTGTTTGTGATGTTATTTTACTTAACTTGATATACACATAGGCCAACGAGATGTCCTCCCAAGCATCTTGTTGCCACAGGATGCTTCATCTCTCCCTATCAACTAAATCTGTAACATTGACCAATCCAAGCATGCTTCTGAAATATTCAAACTTCTTATTCGGAAGGTATGTTATCAATACGTCAGCTACCTGTTCATCTGTCAAAATATATTGTAGCTTCATGACCCCATCTTGTACCAAACTCCTAATGTAATGGTACTTGTTATTGATATGCTTCATCCTAACATGAAACACGGGTCTTCAGACATCTTGATGCTGCTTTGATTATCACAATTTATCACATTAGGATCAAGTGGCCTTTCAAACAAATCTGGCAACTTCTTCTTTTCCCACTTCACATGCAACAACATATTCAGCTTCAACACTACTTGACACAACAAGATCTTGTTTTCTACTCATCCATGAAATCATTGCAGATCCCAAACTGAAATAGCCACTGTTAGTGGTTCTTCTATTATTCTCATTGCCATCCCAATCGGAATCAGTAAAAACTATTAACTTAACTTCCTTTCCATCATACTTCAGGCAATGATGAATTGTACCACTTAGGTATCTCAAGATATACTTGGCAGCGATCCAATGGTCATGACGAGGCTCCAACTGAAATTGACTAAGAATATTTACAACAAAGCATATATCAGGTCTAGTATTTACCAAGTACATCAAAGGGCCCACCAACTTACGATAGCTTGTAGGATTGACGAGACTATGTGAAAAATTGATTACCTGATTCCTACTGCAAAAACATATGTTAATTCTTCTAATTGTTATTTCAATTGAACAATTTACTTGCTATGTGCTACAACAAATATCAAATTAAATGCACTGTAGCCTACACAAATAAAAACTGTGGAAACTAAATACAACACAGGAGAGAAATAATTATCACACATCTACATAGTTATTTTTGGACAAATGTCCCCAGAAAAACCCAATGTGGGAAAACTGGTGCAACGGTTGAGGGTTTGTATTATTAAGCAGTAGTTTTCTGAATACAACACAGGAGAGAAATAATCATCACGCATCTACATAGTTATTTTTGGAAAAATGTCCCCAGAAAAACCCAATGTGGGAAAACTGGCGCAACAGTTGAGGGTTTGTATTATTAAGCAGTAGTTTTCTGAATACAATCTCTGGATGCCTTGCTGGCTATCCAGTACAGAGAATATGACTAACAGAATATTTAGTGAGAAATACCTCACACTATCAGTGGTGATCTCGACTGATCCAACCACATAATGGCTTGTTCGTTGCTGCCTTTGCGCTGCCTCTGCGCAGGCACTGCGTAGGCCTAGCGTCACAGCTTCTAGGGACAGCATCACCCCTTCTGCTGATGGATTTGCCTCTAAGACTTCGATTTTTTCCTTCCAGTCTCACACCCTGGCTTCCGGCGTCAGAAATCGACCTCTCCAGCAAAAATACAGATCACCTCAAGGCTCTATGCTGCTTGTGTGTCAGCCTACGCTGCCCAACCTAGCCTCTGCATTGCCTCTCCCAGATCTCACACTGCCTCCTCTGCTGAGTGTTCCCAGATCAAGAGAAATCTCCAACTAGAACTATCCCTGCCCCTCACTGCAAGAAATCACTTTGAACTTCTCTCCGACAACTGCTGCGCTGCTCTCTTTAGAAAGTCAATCTTTGATCTCCCACTCAATGTGTTTTCCAAATGCCCATCGAGCCTTCTCTTGTAATCCTTTTGTTGAGAACCAACGGCTAAGATTAGATTCTGATCAATGGCTCAGATTATTTTGGCTTGATCCTCGTCTTCTTATAGAAGTTTCACCCACAATTAGATTAATACCCTTTAATTATTTTAATTTCCTAAGTTTAGACTTAGGCACCCATTAAAAAGAATTAATTATTTTAATACAACTCTCTCTAGGTGGAATTTCCCAAAACAATTTCTGGGTATTGTGGAATACATGTGTCCAAGCCTCCCTGCAAATTTTGAGGCTTAGAGCACATTCGATGCTACCATAAATCAACACTCCCTCTTAGCGAGGAATGTGCTCTAGTAATGCAACTTGTTGAAGCATCACCCTACTCTGTAAGATCTCCCTCTGTGCTATTGATGTCTAACATCACTGCCCATCAACTACTGCGCAAATGTTGCATCTGTACTGTTGCTGACCCTGCCACTGCCAACACTGCATTTGTACTGCAACTCCCTCTCAAATTCTACATTTGTGCTTTTGTTGGCACTACCACTGCCAATACTGCATCTGCACTGCAACCTTCTCTAATTGTTGCTGCTACTGCATCTACAACGGAAAAGCATCCAAAATTACTGAACAATTGTTCAACATGATGCATCTGTTGCTAGAGTTCCAGCTGTTGCTAGTCTCTACGCTGACCCTCTGAAGACTCTGCTCTGCTACTGACTTTGCTTTGTGCTAACTGCACTGCTGCCAACTCTAGCTTTGCACTTCTTAGTCTCTGGTGCTCCTAGCCACTGCAACTGTCACTCCGACACTCTTTTGCACCAGCTGACACTAGTCCATCCTGCTACTTCTAATTTGGGCTCCCCTAGCAAGGTATTGATCTAAGAGGTGGACTCCTCAAGGATCCTGCCCATCCGCAATGCTTTCACACTACAGTTTTATATCACCCCACCTCTGGGCAATCATGACAAACTCCTCCTCTTCGATCTTTGTGGATGAAGCCTTCGGATCATGCTTCTCATCCTTGTCCTTCTTCTTGAGAGGACACTGTGTAGCGTAGTGACCAAGTTCACCACATCAGAAGCACTTGATCTTCGAAACATCTTTCTTCTTATTCCGCTACTCTTGCTGCCGATTAGACGAGACAGTTGCATTCTCATCCTCCTCCTTTAGCTTTGTCGCACTACTACTGCTGCCAGTGTCAAGTTTGCACTTGACCAAGTCTCTCCTCATCTCTTGCGGCTGAAGAGCAGCTCACATTCCTTCCCAATCTGGCAATCTCTCTCTCCCCAGGATACTCTAGACAAAGACTTGCCATTCTTCAGAGACTGAGTTCAGGGCCAACCTCACCATCTCGGTAAGCTGAGGTGTTGACCCCACAACTGCCAACGAGTCTCGGATTTCCTGAAGCTTCGTAAGGAACGGATCAATGCGTTCCCCCTTCTGCATTTGCATGGATCTCATCTTCTGCTCCAAGTACATCTTCCACTGCAGGGAAGATCTTTCGTATAGCGTGGCCAATGCTTCCCACATCTGCTGAGCATTATCCTTGTCGACAATGTGACACACTACATGATCCCTCACCCCATTGAGGATCAATCGTTTGGCCTTTGCCATCTAAGCCTTGTACTTTTTGAGCAGATCTGGATGTGCAGGTACAACTATCACACTGTTGACGTAGGTTTTGAGATTGTGCTCATCCATAAGGCATGAGATCTTTGCCTTCCAGATCACGTAGTTGGATGCACCCTCCAACCAATCCTAATCTTGCAACCCATGAGTTGCCATCTCTGCCAGTGAAATGTCAAACTGCCTCTTCTCTCCTTTACGCTGTTGCCGGGCTGGCCTACGCACTCCCTACTTGAGTTAGTAGATCAAATCCTCTCCACTGCTGCTCAACACTGGAGAAATTGAATTCCCTGGCTAGGAATTCTCTAACGAAGAAATTCCCTCAAGTGTGTCTTCTTCTCCCCTACTAATGCAATTCTGCTAGCAACTACTGCAAAATATCTGCGTCCCCACTGAAGATTTGCTCTACAAGGAAAAATACGCTACTCCCTTCTTCCTCTGGAAAGCTTTGATCGGGAGATCGAATTTCTGTGTCGACTCACTCAGAGAAATCAATTTCTCCTCAAAACTTCGACCTTCTGGCCCAAGGACTGCGCTGCCTATTGGGGTTTTGAATTGTTGCTTCTGCTATAATTTCGAACTCCTCTTGCTTTCTGCTTTTGAACTCTTTTGCTCAAGATCTGTGCGTTGATACCATGTGAAAAATCAGTTACCCGATTCCTACTGCAGCAACTAATGTGAATTCTTCTAATTGTTAATTTGATTAAACAATTTACTTGTTATGTGCTACGACAAATCTCAAATTAAATACACTACAACCTACACAAATAAAAACTGCGGAAACTAAATACAACACAGGAGAGAAATAATCATCACACACATCTACATAGTTATTTTTGGACAAATGTCCCCGGAGAAACCCAATGCGGGAAAATTGGTGCAGCGGTTGAGGGTTTGTATTATTAAGCAATTTTTTTTCTGAATACAATCTCTGGATGCCTTGTTGGCTATCTAGTACAAAGAATATGACTGACAAAAGATTTAGTGAGAAATACCTCACACTATCACTGTTGATCCTGACTGATCCAGCCACAGAATGGTTTGTTCCTTGTTGCCTCTTTGTTGTCACTGCGTAGGCCAAGTGCCACAGCGTCTAGGGACAGCGTCACCCCTTCTACTGATTGATTTGCCTCTGAGACTTTGATTTTGTCCTCCCAGTCTCACACCCCGGCTTTCGACTTCAGAATTTGACCTCTCAAGCAAAAATACAAATCTCCTTAAGGCTCTGTGTTGCTTCTGCGTCAGCCTATGCTGCCCAGCGTAGCCTCTGCGCAACCTCTCTCAAATCTCTCTCTGCCTCCTCTATTGAGTATTCCCGGATCGTGAGAAATCTCCAACCAGAACTATCCCAAGCCCTCACTGCAACAAATCATTTCGAACTTTTGTCTGTCAACCATGCACTGGTCTCTTCAAAATTTGATCTCTGATCTCCCACTCGATGTGTTTTCCAAATGCCTATCAAGCCTCCTCTTAGAATCCTTCTGTTGAGAACCAATGACCCAGATTAGATTCTAATCAATGGCTTAGATCATTTTGGCTTGATCCTCGTCTTCTTCTAAAAGTTTCACCCACAGTTAGATTAATACCCTTTAATTATTTTAATTTCCTAAGTTTAGACTTAGGCACCCATTAAAAATAATTAATTATTTTAATAAAAGTGTCTCCGGGTGGAATTTCCCAAAACTAGTATTGTGGAATACATGTGTCCAAGCCTCCCTACAAATTTTGAGGCTTAGAGCACATCCAATGCTACCATAAATCAATAGACTAGAGTCAGAGCTTCTTAACTTCTTGAGATTTGTGATCATGGGAGTAGTGATAGGCTTGGAATCGATCATACCGAACTTTTGTAACATCTTGATTATGTACTTAACTTGACCAAGATATTTCTCACCGAGTTTTTGCCAAACTTCCAAGCCCAAGTAATAATGCAGGAGTCCCATATCTTTCATTTCAAATTTTGCTACCATCATTTTCTTGCATTCTAGGATTCTACGCTCTACACCTTAATGAATAAATGATCCACATATAAAAGTATAATAATTGGTTCTTTCTTCACTATCTTGATGTAAAGGTTTGTATCAGCAAAACTTTTGACAAACCCAATCCTTAAGTGATATGCATCCATCCTTGCAGACCAAGCCTTAGGAGATTGCTTCAAGCCATATAGAGCTTTCTTGAGTCTGCAAACATGTGTATACCTGCTATTTATCTCAAAGCCTTCCGGTTGTTCAATATATACTTCTTCATCAATGGTTCCATTTAGAAATGTTGTTTTGGCATCCATTTGATGGATATTCTATCCCATAGTAGCAACTAATGAAACCAAAGATCTAATAGTAGTATACCTGGAAGTAGGAGCAAAGGTTTCTTTGTAATCTATTCCTTCCTTTTGAGAGAAACCCTTTGCAACAAATCTGGCTTTGCATTTGTCTATGCTTCCATCTACAACATGTTTGATTTTGTAAATCCATTTGGAAGTGGCAACAAATTTGTCCCTAGATCTAGAAACGATTTCCCAAACCCCATTCTTCATGATAGATTGATATTTTTCTTGCATTGCTTTCTTCCATTCTTCTTGATGAGTGGCTTCTTCAAAGGTAGTTGGTTCTGCTTCGATTAACTTCGTCACGTATGCTGCATATCCTGAGTATCTTTTTGGTCTTTTGCTACCTCTGAAAGATCCTTTAGTTGCTTTGTGCCCTTCGGCATCTTCAAGTGTAGATTTTAATCAATTTGGCCTCTTCTTTGTCTCGGGAAAGATATCCTGAGTATCTTTTCGGTCTTTTGCTTTCTCTGAAAGATCCTTTAGTTGCTTTGTGCCCTTCGGCATCTTCAAGTGTAGATTTTAACCAATTTGGCCTCTTCTTTGTTTTGGGAATGACTATGGGGTGAATAGGCGCACTTGGTCCTTCTTCTTCATGGTTTACAGGTACCTTGTCATGTTGCTCTTTTTCTTCAAATAGCGGTACATCTTCATCGGATTTGATTGGTATATCCTTGGATCTTTTGTAGGCATGGTTTTCATCAAATATAACATCTCTGCTAACTTCGATTTGTCTTTCTTCTTTGATGTAGATTCTATAAGCCTTTGATGAAAGGCTATAACCAACGAAGATACCTTTTATACTTGTAGAGTCTAGCTTCTTTCGCTTTTCTTTTGGAACATGGATGTATGCAAGACACCCAAAGATTCAGAGATGGTCCACAAATGACTTCTTCCCTGTGATTGCTTCTTCCAGTGTCATGTTGTCAAGGATTCTATGAGGACTTCTATTTCATATGTATACTGCTGTCATGGTTGCTTCTCCCCATAGAAGTTTTGGTAGATCTTGATCAAATATCATAGTCCTTATGCATTCTTCAATAGTTCTATTCTTCCTTTTTGCTACTCCATTCTGTTAGGGGTTGTAGGGAACAATGAGCTCCCTCCTAATATCTTCTTTTTTACAACACGCAATAAATTCTTTTGAAGTGTATTCCCCTCCATTGTTGAATCTCAAAGTCTTTATCTTTCTTTCACTTAAGATCTCAACTTGAGATCTAAATTCCTTGAACTTTTCAAATACTTCGTCCTTTGTCTTGAGAAGATAGAGCCATGTCTTTCTAGAGTGATCATCAATGAAGGTGACATAGTAAAGATGGCCTCCAAGAGATTTATTAGACATGGGCCCACACACATTGGAATGAAAGAGGTCTAATATTTCCTTAGACCTGGTGTCACTGCTTGTAAAATGTTTTCTAGTATTCTTTCCCAAAGCACATCCCTTGCATACTTCTTCCTGATCTTCCTTGATGTTGGGAATGCCCTTTACCATTTGACTAAGAGAGGGTATTATCTTGTAATGAATATCCACATATCTTCTATGCATATTTTCTATTCCAAAGTTCAATAGGATTGATCTCCATGTGAACTAGGGCTTAAGGAGATGGTGATATAACTCTATATAGTCTCCCTTCACGAACTCCAATAACCTTTGCCTTTTCAATACTTAAATCCTTTCCCCAAACCAAAACTTTACCATCTACAAAAGCAACCCTATCTCCTTGAGTCCTTTATCTTCTAAAAAAGAAATGGAAAGTAAATTCTTTTTCAAACTTGGGACAGAGAGGATGTCCTTGAGGTGTAGTGTTGCTCCACTTTCCAGCTACAATGATGTAGCTCCAAGGCCCTTGATTGCATAACTGTTGTTGTCTCCTAGCTCCACTGCATGTGATGATGATTCTCTTGATAGAGTAGGTAGTTGTCCACTTTCTCCCGTCATGTCTTGAGGCTCCACTATCAATTATCCATGCATTGTCATCATCAAGTGTACCTGTAAGTGCAACCAAGAATCCTTCACTCTTGACTCTCCTAGGTAGATTGTAGATGATCCTTCCAATCCAACTTCCTGCAATTTTCATGATATTGAGTCCCATCTTCAAATAACTTGCCATTGAGGGAGTAACTTTTTCTTCCAAGACTGCTTTTCCTTCCTTTAGTTGATAGCCAACAAAATGATCTTCAAACTAGTTCTTTCACCTTAGCTCTGATACCATGTTGAGAAATCAATGCTTATATCAATTAGCGTTTGATTCCTCTTTCTTGATAATTACTTTTGATTTATGTTGGTTTCTTTTACTTCTTTGTTAGTTTATCTTTTATCAAGAAATTACCAAATTATATGTAAATGAAGACCACAAGAACAAGAGACACAAGATGTAGGCACTCAACCAAGGAAAATCCCCTCCAAGGGGAAAACCCAGTCCAACTCTTCCACTAGTAGATTCAAATCAAGATGAGATAATCCAAGACCCTTTAGACCTAGACAAAGACCTCCTCCAATCACCAAGACAACTCTTCCTTCTTGTAGATGACCCTAGCCAAAGTCTCCAAGTGTCAGCTTCTCAATTGCAACTACAATCCAAAACTCCGCCTCCCTAGCTACATTTTTGGCCCCCAACTTCAGAATTTCGGACCTGCAGTAGATTCAAAACTTCGGCCCCAACAACAGCCTAAAAACTTCGCACGTGTGAGATATAGATTGCCCAAGAACTTGATTTAGGTCTTCCCAGCGTCTTTCCTTCTCCAGTAACTTCGCTCTCTTTTTCTACTTCTTCTTCTTGTAGATTGAACTTGTTGAGTGAGTGCTTCAAATAGGTCGAGTTGCCTCTCTATATGTAGCCTTTTTGCTAGGTCGAATAGCTCTAATCCAAGCTGACTTCATGAGGATAGGGCCGACTTGGTGTGGAGGTGACAAATGACCTTTTTGACTCAAAAATAATTCTTTTCACATGATACAAAATCCCAAGAAGGGTCTAATAAAAATGATAATGACTCTATTGGCTCAAGACAACCTAGAAGTCTTCAATGGATGCTTTGACCTAAAAATTATTGACCCAAGCATGAAACCCATGCTTTAATAAGTCAATTTCTTTAACAATAAAATTTATTTTGACAATTACAATTATGAAGACTGACACTAGTTACATTCTTCAACAAAGGGGACAACGCCTTGTACTTCATGTACATTGTTATCAGCCAAAACAATATCTACATTTTCACATCTATCAATCTCGGAAAAAGGCTTCTCTTTTATGAATGGTGTGTTTGGTAGTACCAGAATTAATATACCAAATGCATCGTGATGCACTGACTTCTGTGTCTGGCTATTAAAAGATTATTATTTTCTCTGTTCAGTGATAGGAACCATTGTATTACTTTCTGCAAAATCGATTTGATTTCTTTATCCTCTTCCCTTGCCACTACAACCTCTACCTCCAATCCTTTCATCGTCATTGTCTTTTTTTAGAAAACAATCTTTTTCACTGTGATTATTTCCACCACAATATTTGCAAAATTTGGATTTGGTGTTTTGTGAATTACCTTGGAAACTATATAATTATTTGCTAACTTGATTACCTATTATGCTTGTCTCTGCCATGACGTTAGTTTTGGCCTCTTCCTTTGAGCCTTCTTGTAAATGCTCTGTGTGGACCTTCACACTCATTCTTTTTTGTTGTTCTTGGATTAGCAAACCTACAACTTCTTCAGTTGAAGTCTCATTTTGAGAATAAAATGATGATTTGAAATTTTAAAACAACTCAGGCAAGCTAATGAATAAAATAGTAATCATTATTTTGTCTTTAATTTCGGTATCGATTGAAAAATAGTTTTCTTCAATTCTTGCACTTACTGGACATGTTTTATTATAGAATTGATTTTTGTTATATTCAAATTTGCTAATTTGTTTTTCAATAATAAATTATAAATTTCATTAGAGGTTTCATACGAACTTTATAATTTCTTCCATACTTAAATAGTAGTGCTAAGGCCTTTGATATGATGAAGAATGATGACCTCAAGAGCAAAAGTGAGTAGTGTTACATTTTTATTTTTCTTCTTATAGTGATTAGTCATGGGATCTACTTTTTAAAATGTTGTAGTGACCAACTCCCAAAGATCATGATAGGAAAGGATTAGTTTCATTCTTTGTTTCCTTGCTGGTTAATTCTTCCCATTCAATTTGTGATGTGATATTCTGACATAATATTATTGGTATGGATCAGATCTGCTTGTGCCCCCAAAAATTTGTGCCTGGTTCCAGACACAATCACCTTATTACTCCAAGAAAAAAATCTTTCTAACTACAATATAGAACATCAACCCTTAAGGTTCGCTTACAAAACTTATAACCCCTCTGAGAATGTTGCCTATAACTGCAAGATGCAATAAGGGTTTTGCAGTTTGAAATTTGCAGTGGGTTTTAAAACTTACTTTTCAGTTTAAAACAAAATTTCAATTAGCAGAGGGTTTTAAAACTGAGGATTTACTTCATATTGCTTCTAAAAGACAGATTTCAAATCGCTGTCACTTACATCTTCAAGAATGATTATGAAATATGTGCTCTGAGAATTTCTATAGAAATAAATTATTGTGTACTTTCTCAAAGGTTGAATGATGCTAGGTTGAATTGATCAATCTTCTGCTCTAGATTTGTGGGCTCAAGCTATTTATCAGTCACTAGCAGTTTAATTAGCTCCAAGGTCCAACTATCTTGTATGCTGCAGGTCAATACACACAAGTATCTGTCTACCCTTAGCACCTCCTTCAACAGGTCAATATATGTTACTGTAGACTTGTATGCTGCTAGACATCTACTAATCTCTATACAACCATGCTCAACAAACTTGAATTCACTGTCCTTTGATCATAGGTTGGGGTCGGTCTACTTCTACAGCTGCTGGACTGTTTTCTCTTTGGTTAGATGTCAGTTGCTTCTTAAAGCTTGGCCCCTTTTTCAATGACTTGATCCTTAGAAAAAATTGATTCACCTCATCTGTGATTTAATTGAAGTCTTTTCTCTTAACAATTTTGATGTAACAGCCTCATGGATATAATTTCTATTTCTTGAACTGCTTATTGAACTTGATTTGATACTGTTCTTTG
>APFE031106740.1:133761-151591 GCA_000404065.3 Pinus taeda | reverse complement strand
TCAGATTTGGATGATTCAAGAAAAATTACATCTCTAGATATAACAAACTTTTTTTTTTCTTCATCATAGAGGCGGTATGCTTTGGAGGTGTTTGAATACCCCAGGAAGATACACTTACGACTTCTAGCACCAAGTTTGTTTCTATGTACCTTTGGTATCAAAGCATAACAGGTGGAACCAAAATCCTGAGATGTTTTACCGAAGGAACATGTCCATACCACAATTCATAAGGAGTCTTGTTTCTTATAGCACTAGATGGACATCTATTCTTTATATATGCAGCACATAGAACAACATCAACCCAAAACATTATCTTTACATTTTTGAAAAAAAGCATGGATCATACCATATTCAGGATTTTTCTATTCATTGTTTCAGCTACACCATTCTGTTGGGGATTATAAGGCACAGTTGTTTGATGTTTAATCCCATGTTGGCGAAGATATTGTTCAAATTCATTTGATGTATATTCTTTTCCATTATCAGTGCGAATAGACCCAATATGAGATTGTGCATCATTTTCATTCCATTTATGAAAATTCTTGAATGTTAGGAAAGCATCAGATTTGTTCTTCAATAAATAAACCCAACACATTTTGGTGTAGTCATCAATAAATGTCATGATATATTTATTTCCATTTGCAGAAGGAACAGGCATTGGACCACATAAATCTGAATGAATAAGTTCAAGCTTCCTATGTGCTCTTGAATGTGAGTCATGAAATGACTGTTTGCTATGCTTTCCTAGAATGCAAGCATCACATTGCTTAAGTTTTCTAGGAATTGTAGGCAAACCAGCAACACCATTTTTCTTCAATAAGCGGAGACTGTCATAGTTTAAATGTCCAAATCTAGCATGCCATAATAAACTTGATGGAAGTGTACCTTCTTCATGATGAGAAATATATGAGAAATGTTGTGCATGAGCAGATGTTCCTTGCAGTTTGAAAAGTCTTTCTTCTTCTATTCCCCTCATGACAAGTGAGTGATCGGATGCTTTTCTTACCTCAAGCTTGCCATCAAACATATGAATGGAGTGACCTTGCTGGCGGATGTGGACCAAGGACAACAAGTTTCTCTTGAGCTGTGGGAGATATAGAACATGATCCAGAAGAAAGTCTGAGAGACCAGGCAGTTTAAGCCTGATTGTGCCAAGCCCTGATGGCTTGATTTTTGACTGATCTGCAAAGTATACTACTCCATCAACATTGTCAGTGAAATCTTCAAAAAAATCTTTTCTATGAGTCATGTGACAGGTTGCTCCTGAATCAAGCAGCCAACCATTTTTCCAGGAAGCAAGTGAAGTATTAAACAAATCTTCATTTACTCCAATGTTACATTGTGCCTTAACATAGTGAGTAGATTCAGGTGCTTTACCTTTTCTATATCATCAGTTTTACCTTTATGTTGGTTTCTTCTCTACTCAATTTTGTCCCATGGTAGCTTGCATGTAGAGGCATCATGTGATCCATTTCTTTTGCAGCAAATACAATGTAAATCTGCCTTTTCTCCTTGAGAATGTCTGCCCCTCTTGCCTCTGAAATATCTTCCTCTTCCTCTTCGTCCACCTCTTCCTCTTGTAGAATCTAGATCAGGATACTTTTCTTTATGAGCAAGGCACACAGTCCCTTCAGAAGATTCAGGGGCTGTCTTCTTTCCAAAGGCTTTTTCTCTTTCAGCAAAATTTTTCACAAGAGAGTCAAAGGTTATATCTTTGAGATTTCCATTTGCTTGCAAAGACTCAAGATAATTGGAGTATGTAGGATAAAGTGCCTTGAAAAAAGCAATAAGAGAGATATCCAGCTCAACCTTAGTGGATTTGATATCATGCATTATAGACTTTATTTCAGATGCAAGAGCAAGAGGATCATTATTTTGCAGTTCAAGAGTGAAGAGTTTAATCATGAGTTTGACGACTTCAAGTGCAGAATGTGAGTCATAGAGTTCTTTCAGCTTTTGTAAAGCTTCAAAGGCAGTTGAATATGATGAAATGTGGCGACTCACCTCCTTATTTACAGATGCTGCGATTAATGCATAAGCTTTGCTGTTCTTGTTTTCCCAAATGGCGAGCTCTTTGTCTGAGGTAGGTTTTTCTGGGTCACTGTCTCCTTCTCCGACACACACTCCTTTCCACAACTCATTGAAGATGAGGGTGTGTTGTATCGTCCGGGACCAATCAGGATAGTTCTCCTTGCCAGTGTGAACTATTCCTACCATAGAGATGATTGAATGCATTCTGTAAAAAAATTACTTCTGCTGATAGAAAAAAAATACTTTTGTTGATAGACTAATAATTCTGATGGCAAAAAAAAATTTGCTCATGTGGAGAAAAAACTTCTATTGCTAAAAAGGAATGTTGATAAGCCTCCAACAAAGGCAAAAAAAATTTGCTCTTATCGAGAAAAAAAACTTCTGCTGCTAAAAAGAAATGCTATCACTATCATAAAATTTCACTGCATATAACCCTTTTTTCTAATTCAGTATATGCCATTCCATTATATAAAGGCAATATGTAGCAAAGTAATACCAAAAAGGAGGAACGCCCAACAAATATAAAGCCTTTGGAATTCGGTTGAGATTTCATTGAAACATTGAAATCGGTTGAGATTTCATTGAAACATTGAAACGACTCCGCCATCAATACGCCATTATTGCGTATGTGTTACCATGCACTAAGACTCAGGAAACGCTGTAATATATCACATAAAATATATATCGTTGTAATATATCACTGTAATATATCACTGTAATATATATATATATATATATATATATATATATATATTGCTGTAATATATATATTGTTGTTCGACAACGAGGACGACACCTCACCCTCAGCGAGTGAAGAGGAAATGCACGGCTCTGGCTCTGCTGATGATTCCTCTGACGCACAAGTAAAAATCATGTATCTCATTCCCAAGTTTGATGCCCTCTTTCCAATGTCTGGTGGCCATAATAATGCATTGGATACATTGCCTTCGGACGTGAGGGATCAGCTATTTCAAGCTGCCATTAATTCCCCAAGGAGAGGCGGGGATGATCATACATCCCTATCACTGAACAACATTCTGGCTGTCTGGAAGGAGACACCCGAAGCACACATTTTTATGGTGGAACTTCCAAGTCTGTGCAAGGAGGAGATAAAGATACAGGTGGAAGATGATCGGCTTTTGAAGATAAGCGGAGAACGTTTGTCAATTAATGCACAGGGGACAGCGACGAAGAGGAGGCGTTAATCAATCAAGCATTTCAAACAACGTTTCAAATTGGGAGCGGAAACAAACAGGCAGCGTACGCCAGAATGACTGCGTGCCAAAATTCATTTCAATCCAGGAGCTTGGCTTTGTAAAGGGTGTCGTGCACTCTAAAGAATACAGATGACAGATGCGTTAATGGATAGAGCCCAGAGGCGTTGGAACGGTTTTGGATTTTGAGTGAATTCAGGGCAGTGCAGGTGTGGCAGAATGATAGAGGCGTTTGAGGACAGAGCTCATGTCAGAACGACAGAGGACAGCAGCAGAAATGAAGGGAGTTACAACTATTTTAAGGACTGGCTCTGATGCCATGTCAGGCCAGGCAGTAACTCTCCAAAGGCAGTAAAAACTGATTTGTTTATTTCATTAGGTAGCTATTGTTATATACAAGAATGTGACTGCTCAATTCATCTTCTTGATGACTGTTCACATTCAAATTCACCCAATCGCAGAGGATTAGGTGTCAACAGTGAGAGTGGTGTATTGAATTTTGCTTCCATTGATTATTTTGTTTATGTTAAAATCCTAGCCATGTTTTTTATTTAGTAAATTTGTGTAATCTGCTAAGTTAGTAAATTGTCAAGTTGTTAGGGTTAAGAAAAATTAACATGGTATTAGAGAATTGAAGACCAATCTCTAAAATATAGCACATAGAAGCCAGATTGGTATAGGAGTCGTAGGGGTCAGGTTCCACCAACAATCATACAAGGTTACAAATAATTAAAAAACTCGACTTTACAGATTGGGTTGTATATTGTGTGCAATGCCAAGTTCAAATTTTTTCTGTAAGGGGGGGTGTGGGCGAGATCCAGACTATAAATAAAATTGAAGTAAAAAAAAGGAATATTGGACCATTAGTCATCGGCAAAGGAAAAATAAAAAAATACGAAGGGCCCTAGCCATCAACAACCACAATCCCTAGCAATCGTAGTTGTTGGGCAACAACGAGTTTGAGATATTCAAGGAACGATTAGATGGAGCATCCAACTTCTTGCCCTAGAAGACAAGGGTTTCCTTGTTGCTAAATGAGAATGACCATTGGGAGATTGTGGTAAGGATATTCAATAGTCAACATATCTACAACCTGCAAAAATGACATTAGAGCTCAATGTGTCATCATTGATGTCGTGAAGGATCTGTTGGAATAATTGTTGTTATTGATGTCAAAGGAGACACTTGCTCGAGAAGATTGTGGCATAGGCTTGTAGAGGACTTCAAGCCCTTTCCAATGAGTATTTACTCGCCCTCTAAATCCTATTTGTTGAAGAGATTTTGAATTTCTAAATTAGAAGACCGAAATTTTTGCCTCTGCTCATGTAGGCCTACATGAAGTCAGGTTGGCCCCTCTCCAATGGACATGTTTTTTCAACATGATTGAACTTGTATAAATAGAACCTCATTCAAACTCATTTGGGGATCCAACTCAACAAACAGAAAGGAGAAAAGAAAAGGTTTGGATCTGAAGAACATGATAAGTCCACAACTCATGAAATTGGTATCAACAAACAAGAAGAATTCATGAAGGATTTGTTGGAAGAATTCTTGTTATTGGTATCAAAGGAGACATCTTCTTGAGAAGATTGTGGCATAGGCTTGTACAGGACTTCGAGCCCTTTCCAACAAGTATTTACTCGCCATCTAACTCCTATTCATTGAAGATATTTTGAATTTCTAAGTTAGAGGACTGAAATTTTTGTCTCTGCTCGTGTAGGCCAACATGAAGTCAAGTCGACCCCTCTCCAATGGACATTCTTTTTCAACATGATTGAACTTGGATAATTAGAGCCTCATTCAAACTCATTTGGGCAGCTAACTCAGCAAAAAAGAAGGAGAAAATAAAAAGTTTGGATCTGAAGAAAAGGATAAGTCCATAACTCATGAACTTGGTATCAACAAAGAAGAAGAATTTGTGATTGACTTTAGTGGTTGGATATGGTTTTCTTAGTATACATCTATTGGGATCACGATTATCGTTAGACCAAAACCTGCAGGCATTAGTCTTTGCTACAATCGTTAGAGTTAGAATCCATGAGAGGCGGTTAGTCCATTTTGCGAAACACACGAGGAGCGTTGAACTTAATGTCCAACAATCCGCCTCCCTCCACCCCCTCCCTCACCCCCGCCGCGAGCTAGGTGAGTTTCAAACTTGAGACCTATTGCTTTGATACCACTTGTTGGGATCTTGATTGTCGTTAGACCAAAACCTGCAGGCAGTCTCCACTACGATTTCTAGAGTTAGGATCCATGAGAGGCGATTAGTTCTTTGTAGAGGATGCTTTCAATTTTTTTGCATATCTATTTTAGGATATATTCTCTTTCCTTTCTTTTTAGATATGAAAAACCTCCCTCATGATTAAATGATGTGCTTATGTAGGGTTAGAATGTTCACTAGCTAATATGTTGAAAAAGAAACATGGATTTGACTATGAGAAGTGGTTTTGAGAACATTGCATGGTATGCACACAAAGGAAACTTGACCCCCAAAAGATTCAAAGGATAATTATGAGATGCGCATTATAGGAAAGAAGTTAGAACAAGCATTCATTGCCTCAAATCCAAGTATTGTTGCAATCCCAAGAGTAAATTATATTTTACTTTGTATGTGCATTCAACAGGAAACCTTAATTCTTGATAATTGGAAGTACCAAGGGGTAAGAAATCAATAATCAACATAGTGAGGAGACCATCAAATGCTTAACTAGTATAAATGAGTTGTTTATCTCTCTAATTTGCCATAGAAATTGGTCTTTCTTCTATAGAATATTTGAACTTTGGTTTCACGGTTATATGTACTTGCTTCTAAATTGAATGAATGGTATATTAGCTTTGTTGTAATTCTTCTGAGTAATTTCTTTTGGTTATAGCTCATTTATGCTCATTAAAGTTTGGTGGGTTGCATTCCAAGAATCTATTTCTTGATCAGACTTCATTTTATTGTTTTAAATTTTCATTTTTCCCTATTATATGTTAGGGTCCAACCTATGTTGCAGGAAACGTAGGGCAGGAGGGTGTTTCCGTACAGAAACGAGTACGAAACGCTGAAACGCGTGTGGTATGGCCGTGAAACGCATTTCAGGCCGTACTGCCACGTTTCACAAAACTAAAACGTGGTTAGTACGGCCGGAAACGCGTTTCACGGCCGTACAACTCACATTTCAGCATTTTATTTGTGTTTTTCTTCTTCCTCTTCTTCTTCTTCTTTTTCTAATTTATTTTTAGGTTATCCTAGTGACTTTATGTTGCTTCTAGATGCCTGTCTAAAGTTATAAAAGCGAACTTTTGCCCTAGTGTTGATATGCAGTTCATCAGGAAGTTTGAGGCATATGCAGTTCATGGTAATGTTAAATTCTTAAAGTAAAAGTGATATTCTCCTTTATTTTTCATTTTCATTCTTTTACTTAAATTTTTAACATTACCATGAAATGACTTAGGATGTTTGAGAGTGGTTTCGTCCTCATTGGATTTCATATGGAGAAAGTACAATTTTAGATCTCACTCAAAATGCAGCAAACTTATCTGTTTTTCAGGATTTCAGGATTGGGTGGATTGCAATGTTTCCATTGGATTTTATCATGTACTAGGGTATGGAACTTGTATTTAATCAAGAGAACCAAGCCCTCTATGCAGGGGAGACTCCCAGTAACCAAAAGCATGTAGGGTACTAGGGTATGAAACTTGTATTTAATCAAGAGCACTAAGGTCGTTCGACTATGTAGGAAGAGACTCCCAATCAAGCACGAGACAAGAAATTAGAAATTCCTCGTCGCTGATTTTGGATATTTCTATTTTCATTATGTGATCATCATGAGTAAATGTAATGTAAATTTAGAGACTTATAGTTTATGCATTGACAATTGACAATTTTATCATAATGTAATAAATTAGAATGTATCATATATGCTTTATGATTGCATGTATTTCTTAAATGTCCTAATATATATATTCGTGTTTCCCCGTTTCCAAAATTTGAGGAGACCACGTTTCGTATCGCTTCCCGTTTCAGAAATTCGCACCCATTTCCTCGTTTCGTGCAACCTTGGGTCCAACCCTAACCCTCTTATTTATGTAATAGGGTCGAGTCATAGTTATAGTTAGTTAAAGAGTCAATAAAGCCCATATTAATAATTGTAAGTGGTTGACCCGCATTTAAAAAAAGGGACCACAGTTAGTTGCAAATGGGCCATGGTATTAGATAGATGGTATTAAGAGAACCATGGTACTGACCCATGGTATTGCATGTATAAATCCTATATAAACGATAGAGACTCCCCATTGAGGAACGTCGTGTCTTATTTTGTAATCGAGCCCTACTTTATTGGAGGTTGCCCCCTCGAAAAGGCAAGTGAACATTGCTTTCATCTCTAAATAATAAAATACATGTTGTTATTTCTCATTTGTTATGTGTTCTAGGTTGTGTTTTTTCGTATATTTGGTATTTTAGCATCTTCTCGCAGGTCAAGAGCATAACAAGTGGTATTAGAGCGCTTTCCAGGGCCAGTGGTATCTCCATTTTTAGCAGATTTTTTTTTTTTTTTTTTTGCTAGAGATGTGTTCCAGCGTCTTTAAACCATAGGATCTGTGGTTGAGCGCATAAACCTGCAGATGTGGGAAAGCATGCACACAAGAAATACAAGAGGTAGTCATGCTTGGTGGACTCCCTTGTAACCCCTATGGGTACCCCTTCGAGTAGCAGCGCATTAGACAGAACAGCGCACGGACTGTCTTCCACGTACCCTCTAGGTATATCGGAAACCCCTTAGGCTCACCTGAAACCTTGTCATAGATAAACCATCAGCCGTCTCGCTGCTACAGTACACTGAGAACAACACTTGGGGAGATTACTCGCGCATACGATAAGGTAGTCAAGTAGTACATCTAAGGGTACGATTGGTCCTCCTTAGTTAATGCCCTGAAAGATTGGGCCGAGTACTACTGTTGGACCCTTATGTATATTGCGATCTGTAGCACCTGACAATCCTTGGGACCATAATTCCCTCATCTCTCTGAAGATCGCCCATCATCTTCATTGCTAGATCAGATCTAGCAGTTGGGGTTTTATTGCCGCTGCAACAATTAGATCCACTAGTTCAGGGTCCACCGCCACAGTACCATTTAGATCTAGCAGTTGGGGTTCTATCACCGCCACAGTCCAACTCACATTCAGCGGTTGAGGGTTTCGCAGACAAATCTGACCATATGTGCAGGGAGGCTTGTGGCTCCTATATCTTGGGGCGATTCTCGCAGGACATTGGGCAGGATTAACTTTTCTGGAAATTGGCAACTGCCATATTGATAAGCGGGGAGTAAAACTCCTTTCGGAGTAAAAAAAAAAAAAAAAAGGCCTTCCCGAGACACTTATAAGAGACTTAGCCCATAAGAATCATAATCCAAATGGAAAATGGCATCAACCCATGGTATTCATCCACCCATGGAATTTACCCATGGTATTGTAAGCGGCATCCACTCATGGTATTTATCCACCCATCGTATTGTAAGTGACATCCACCCATGGTATTTTCCCATGGTTTTGTGACATCCACCCATAGTATTCATTCACCCATGGAATTGACCCGTGGTATTGTGACATCCACCCATGGTATTAATTCACCCATGGAATTGACCCGTGGTATTGTAACTGAAAGATACTAAAAGTAACAAGTCGCATTTTGTAAAAGGACAATATTTCCACCACAATGTAGCTCTTACAATTATTCTCCATTTTAATAAAAAAATCTTTGTGGTTTTGTTTATTGGGCATTCTACTCTTTTTCTTCTGGCAATTTCAATTTTTTCATATCTTCGGGGCCTCCCCCTCAAGATCCATTTCAATCTTTTAGATCTTGAGGGCCTTCCCCTTAGATCCGGATCAGTGGTACCAGAGCAGGTTATGATTCCATGGGAATGAGAGTTTCATGCATATTTCAGTTTCAAATTTTTGCAGAGATATTCAACAAACTTCAGGC
Source organism: Pinus taeda (assembly GCA_000404065.3). Lineage (NCBI taxonomy): Eukaryota > Viridiplantae > Streptophyta > Pinopsida > Pinales > Pinaceae > Pinus > Pinus taeda. The sequence goes on along the minus strand of APFE031106740.1, from coordinate 142,374 downwards.
ACACACTGCGACCTCAACAAAGCACTTTCTTAGGCCAAGCAGGAATATTTTTTCTTTTCTTTTTTTTTCATTTTTTTGCAGGAATTCTTTTTTGGGCGGCGAGTTTTCATATCAGATCTAAAAAATTTGGTACAATATTTACAAAAACAAATAACAGATCTGGATTCCTTGCAAAAAAATACCAAAATTAAAAAAAAAAAAATCAGCTGAATCGGAGTCTGGATGAGGGAGATATTGCTGATTTAAAATCAACTATGTTGTAGACTTTTTTTTTTACGACAACTGGTGGATGGTGACTCTCCTATCATTTTTTGAAGTTTTTGTGCAAATTTTCATAAAAAATGATTGTAGATCCGAGCTCCTCTTGAAAAAACACCCAATTTCAAAAAAAAAATGGGTTCAATCAGAGTTCGGATGTGGGAGATATCACTGATTTAAAATCAACTATTTTTCAGAGCTTTTGTGATGGCAGAAAAATTGCAGCACGAATCAGAGATTCTAGACTGTCCAAATAAGGATTTCCAACACGTGGGAAGATGCAAAATGGTCATTCTGCTTTCAAAAACATGTTATAATAAATATTATGAGTTATATTGAATGATTTATGTCTATTTTAATTCTGGAGCAGCATTCGGAGCGGGTTCCCGTTGAAGACGTGCCCTCCCACCCCACTTTAGTAGGCACCTGCTTCACATTCATCAATTTCAGCAGAGTAGCATTTAGCTTGGGTTATTTAGAGATGTGCCCTCCTACCCCAGGTTATGTAGGCACCTGCGATTTCATCAACAACCAACATCACGGTTATGGGTCAACCGCACAAAATCCTTGTCATTGAAGTCCATTTGCTAGGTCGCACACTATTAGTATCATAGTTGGTCACAAACATTATAGGGTATCTCTATTCTCGAATCTTCGTTTGTTATGGTTATGGGTCATCCACAAACTCACACTTCATTGAAGTCCATTTGCTAGGCCGCACATTGTTAGTATCACAGTTGGTCACAAGCATTACAGGGTATCTCTATCCTCGGATCTTCATTCATCATGGTTATGGTTCATCCACAAACCCACACTTCAACGAAGTCCATTTGCTAGGCCGCACACTGTCAGTATCATAGTTGGTCACAAGCATTACAGGGTATATCTATCATCGAATCTTCGTTCATCATGGTTATGGGTTAACCACATAAAACCCTTCTCTTTAGTGGCTCTTCATATTCAACAAAGGCTTCGCAGGAGGAAACTTCATGCAATGGGGACCATTGCTTCTTAAGGAGGGAGGAACGATCCGAAGGGAAAATGGCATCAACCCATGGTATTCATCCACCCATGGTATTGTAAGTGGCATCCACTCATGGTATTTATCCACCCATGGTATTTGCCCATGGTATTGTGACATCCATCCATGGTATTCATTCACCCATGGAATTGACCCATGGTATGTGACATCTACCCATGGTATTCATCCACCCATGGAATTGACCAGTGGTATTGTAATTGAAAAATACTATAAGTAACAAGTCGCATTTTGTAAAAGGACAGTTTGTCCGCTACAATGTAGCTCTTACAATTATTTTCCATTTTAATAAAAAAATTCTTTGTGGTTTTGTTTATTAGGCATTCTACTCTTTTTCTTTTGGCAATTTCAATTTTTTCAGATCTTGGAGGCCTCCCCCCCAAGATCCATTTCAATCTTTTAGATCTTGAGGGCCTCCCCCTTAGATCCGGATCAAATCAAGACGACAAACTGAGTGAGGTGATACCATTCACTTGTCAGCTTCAATTTTCGGGTGGTCCCAAATTTTTTCAAAGTGACGACAAGTGACCCAGATCTGTGTATGGTAGAAACTAGAGCTCAAGCCATGCCCAATGAGAAGATGGAAACCATTGAAAAACAGTTGGAGGCTTTAACAGCGCAGATCCAGACATTAACAGACACAGTCACAAAGGGCAAGTCGGCATTATAATCAAAGGCATATGGTTTTAATGAAGACCTTGAAGGAGAATCTAGCCATCATCTTCACTTCCATGGAAATCACCAACATTCGCACCCTCGACCACCCAAGCTGGACATGTACAAATTTGATGGCTCTAATCGGCAATATGGGTAGCACAAATGGACCAATATTTCACTTTGAATAACATCGTAGATGATGATACTAAACTACATGTGGGAGGCCTTTACTTGGACCAAGAAAGATGGCAATGGTGGCAGTGGTATCAAAAATGCTATCCAAGGAAAATTACTTGGTAGGTGTTCGCAAAATCCATTTGTGACCGCTTTGACCGCGAATCTAATTTTTTGGGTTGTTTTACTAAGCTCATATAGACAGGCACAGTAAACGACTATATTACAGCCTTTGAGACATTGGCCTTCTGTACAGTAGCTCTAAGAGATGAATTCTACTTGGAATGTTTTATAAGTGGTCTCAAAGAAGCCATCCAAGGCCACGTCCGGATGTACCACCCATCCACATGGATGGAAGCTTGCACAAAGGCTATTGAAGTGGAACATGCTTTAGCGGCCCAGTTGCCTTGTCCAACTTTTATAGCCAAGGGACGCCCCACCCAGGCTCAAGGCACTACCCAAACACTTAAGGTTCAAAGGTGTCCCCCGCAGAAATGGCTGAAAGAAGAAAGCAAGGATTTTGTTACTACTGTGATGAAAAATACTCCCCGGGGCATAAATGCAAGGAACCCAAATTCTTTCAAATTGATGCTACTGATCATAGTTCATTTGAGGAAGCCCCACCCTTTGAGGGATCAAAGGAGGAAGATGAGGACAACCAGTAGGACAACGAGCTCCTAGCGCGCCGAAAGAACCAGTTATCTCGCTCCATGCTTTGGAAGGCATTTCTTCTCCCCAAACTCTCAAAATCAGAGGTTTTATTAAACATCGCCCTGTAGTAGTATTGATTGATAGTTGCAACACATATAACTTTATCCATCAGAGAGTCGCCGAAGCTATTCATTGTTTTGTCAGAGCAGTGTCTAATTTCTAGGTCCAGATTTTTGATGGGGGGACAATGAAATGTGAAGGCCGCTATGAAAATATAAAACTTCAGATGGGAGATTACCACCTAAAGACCCACATGTTTGCCATCAACATGGGTGGTTGTGACATTGTCTTGGGTGCCGAATGGCTCCGCACACTAGGTCTAATCACAATGGATTTCCAGGAGTTATATATGAGCTTTAAGCAGAATGACCACATGCATACCCTCCGCGGACTCCAGATAGGTACTCCTTCTATCATCAGCTCGCATTGAATGAAAAAGTTGTTAAAAAAGGGCCATGATGGAGTTATCGCCCAATTTAATGCCATCCAGGCCATTGAGCCCACTACTCTTCATATTCATCCTGAGATGCAACAAGTCTTAAACAACCACCCACAGGTCTTTGACAATCTTAACAACCTTCCACCCTCTAGAGGGTAACATGATCATAGCATCACTTTGGTCCCAGGGGCACAACCACCGAATGTGCACCCATATAGATACCCTTTCGCCCAAAAGAATGAAATTGAAAAAATCATCAAGAAACTCCTGGAGGTCGATGTCATTCGTCCTAGTATCAGTCCTTATTCATCACCTGTGGTCATGGTGCTCAAGAAAGATGGGGAATGGCGCATGTGTCTAGACTTCAGGGCCCTCAACAAGCTCACGGTCAAAGATAAATTCCCTATCCCAGTTGTTGATGATTCGCTGGATGAACTAAATGGTGCTAAATTCTTTACTAGATCTTCGCTCAAGCTATCACCAAATACGAATGAAAGAAGTAGACATTCCCAAGTCTACTTTCCGAACTCATGAAGGCCATTATGAATCTCTGGTCATGCCATTTGGTCTTTGTAACGCCCCATCCACTTTTCAGAGCCTCATGAATCACCTACTCAAACCATATCTCAGAAAATTTGTCATCATTTTCTTTGATGACATTCTCATCTGCAGCCTCAGCTGGGAAAAACATCTTCAGCATGTAGACCTGCTCTTGCAACTGCTCCAAAAGCATAAATGATTTGTCAAATTGTCCAAGTGCTCTTTTGGCATGGAAGAAGGTGAGTATTTGGGCCACATTATGGGGCGTGAAGGTGTCAGGGTGGATCCCAAAAAGATCCAGGCAATGCAGGATTGGCCCCAACCAATGACATTGAAGAGTTTGAGAGTATTCTTGGGTCTCACCAGCTACTATCGCAAATTTGTTTACAATTATGGTCGCATTGCTAGACCCCTCACTCACCTTCTCAAGAAAAATTCATTCCTCTGGACTGATGAAGCACACCAGGCATTTATGGCTCTCAAATAGGCTATGTGTTCCACTCCCGTATTGGCACTACCTGACTTCACCAAATCTTTTGTGATTGAATGTGATGCTTCAGGTACAGGTATTGGAGCTATCTTAATGCAGGAAGGTCGACCCTTGGCTTTCACCAACCAACAACTAAGTGGGAAACATCTGGGACAATCTACCTATGAGAAGGAGATGATGGCCATCTTACATGTAGTGGATACCTGGCGACCATACTTATTGGGGCAACATTTCCAAATCCGCACAGACCTTCAAAGCCTCAAATATTTTTTGGAGCAACGACTATCCTCACCACAACAAAATAAATGGCTAGCCAAAATGCCAGGGTATGATTATGAGATAATTTACAAGAAAGGGTGCGGAAATATAGTAGCGGATGCTTTATCATGCCAATTTGAGGAGGACAGCTCCCTGCCAGCAATCTCTCTTCCCATTCTAGATTGGATTGAAGAAGCCCGCAAGGAATGGTTTTCACATCCTTCACTCTCCATACTCATTAATAATTTGCGAGCAGATCCTAATTCCACAGTGGGCTACTCTTGGAAGAATGATATTCTTCGCTACAAGGATAGAGTAGTGATATCACCGACATCCACCCTCAAAATGCGCATTTTGGTAGAGTTGCACTCATCTCCCACTGCAGGCCATGCAGGCTTTCAGAAGACTTATGATCGCACTCATTGTTCCTTCTTTTGGACATGCATGAAAACTGACATTCTTACTTTTGTAGCTGAATGTGATGTGTGTCAACGCTACAAAGGAGAAACAATCAAGTCCCTAGGCACTTTACAACCATTGCCCATCCCTGCCTCAATCTGAATAGATGTTTCTATGGATTTCATTACTGGTCTTCCAAAGGCAGGCAACAAGTCAGTCATCATGGTGGTTGTGGATAGACTTTCTAAGTATGCTCATTTTTGTGCCCTACCCCACCCATTTACCCCCACTTTGGTGGCTCAATCTTTCATGGACCAAATATTCAAACTGCATGGCATGCCCACTTCCATTGTGTCTGATCATGACTTGATCTTCCCGAGTAACTTTTGGCAAGAACTTTACAAGCTACAAGGCACCCAACTCCAACTAAGTACTTCCTATCATCCCCAAACTGATGGTCAAACGGGAGCAATCAACAAGTGTCTGGAGACCTACCTCAGGTGCTTCACTTCAGAAAAACAACATCAATGGATACAGTGATTACCTCTTGCTAAATGGTGGTATAATACTAACTATCATGCTGCCACCAAGATGACTCCATATGAAGCAGTTTATGGTCAACTCCCCCCTTCACCTACTTATATCCCTGGATGCTCGAAGGTGCAAGCAGTGGATCAACTCCTATAGAACCATGCAACCATGCTAGCCCGTCTCAAAGATAATCTCCATCAAGCTCAGAATCGCATGAAGCAACAGGCAGAACAACATCGTTTAGAGCACACATTTCAAGAAGGGGATCAGGTATTTTTGAGGTTGCAACCATACAAGCAAACATCACTCAAAGACAAGGGACATCAAAAATTATCTCCAAAATTATACCGACCTTATCAAATACTTCAGAGCATTGGAGAAGTAGCCTACAAGCTAGCCTTGCCACCCACCACATAAATCCATCCCGTCTTCCATGTATCATGCCTCAAGAAAGTGGTGGGGAACAATTGCAGAATTCAAACCAGTCTACCTGAATTAGATGAAGAAGGTTCAATCTGGATCCAACCTGAACAGGTCCTCGACACGCGAGAACGACATCTACGTGGCCGCACGATCAAGAAAGTCCTCGTCAAGTGGAAAGAAACCTCTCCAGAAGATGCGACCTGGGAACTAGCTACTATTCTTCAGCAGTTTCCGCGGCTTCAGCCTTGAGGACAAGGCTGTTTTTATGGGGGAGGGCATGTTAGGGTCCAACCCTAACCCCCTTATTTATGTAATAGGGTCGAGTCATAGTTATAGTTAGTTAAAGAGTCAGTAAAGCCCATATTAATAATTGTAAGTGGTTGACCCACATTTAAAGAAAGGGACCACAGTTAGTTGCAAATGGGCCATGGTATTAGATAGATGGTATTAAGAGAACCATGGTACTGACCCATGGTATTGCATGTACAAATCCCATATAAAGGATAGAGACTCCCCATTGAGGAGCGTCGTGTCTTATTTTGTAATCGAGCTTTGCTCTATTGGAGGTTTCCCCCTCGAAGAGGCAAGTGAACATTTCTTTCATCTCTAAACAATAAAATACATGTTGTTATTTCTCATTTTGTTCTGTGTTCTGGGTTGTGTTTCTTCGTATTTGGTATTCTGGCATCTTCTCACAAGTCAAGAGCATAACATTATATTACTCAAAACTGTTGCTTGGTTGGTTTTCCTTACAATATGCGTTTCTTGGATGATCATGCTTTCATCCTTTTAATAAAATTCTAGACTTGGTTTGAGCATCATTTTTATTTCAATTTGTATAATTTGCGCTTTGATAGTCTCTTTGCTTTCAAGCCTAGTGATATATTTGGCACAATTGAGTGAAGTCCAAGACAAACTTATACATTATTTATTATAGAAGACAAGATTTAGAAATTATAAAGCCTCATGAGATGGGCCAAATATTTAGATTCAACCATCAAAATGAAGTACCATTCCTCTTACTTATTAACGTTTCTTTCTAAACTTTAGTTTAGTAACTGCATTGTTCTAAGGTTTCATCCTATTTATCTATTCATTCTAGAAATAATTTTAACCTTGCATGGCTTATATGTTTGCTAACATGTTTTGTGACACCCTTGATGGGTTAACTGCAAGGTCATATAAAAAGTGGGCACACTTGTTGATCTTTTCGATATTTTATTATACTTTTGAGTCATGTCTTAAACAAGGAAGCCATGAATAAATGTCTCATGCTATGTGAAAAATCATGAAAGGTAGTGGAATTGGGGCTTCTTCGAATATTTGAGTATTATAAAATCTTGAAAAATCACTTAAGTGGTGATTCAACTAACTTGAAGATACCTCCCATTCACATCAATGGAGAACACCATGTAAAAGGTTTGTAGTTAGAAATCTAATGTTAAATATTCTAGTGGCATATTCTTAATATTTATACATGACATCATCCCCACCTAGATGTAGAGACTTATTGTTTGGGCCCATTCTCCATTGCTATAACATATATATCAATTAGATAAATGGCTAGGAAAGGGAATTTAGTCATTTGTGGCAAGTGTATATATCTTTGTTTAGGTATGGACGCTTGCTAGCAGTAGAGCGAGGCCTATGATATTAGGGTGACTCCACTAGGCCTATGGATGCTCATGAGAAATGGAGCAACAACATAGAAAAATGAAACAACCATCCTAATCAAAATCTTTAATCTCATTTAAATAAAACCCCATGGTTATGATTGTTACTTGAAACATTAGGTGAACCTTTATAGGAAATCAACTCCACACCTTCCATCCTCAAGAAAAGATGCAAATCACTAAAGTTGCATGATTGGGATACTCTAAGTTCATGCTACAATGAACTAAAGAAAACATTTGTTTGATTTATAAGGTATGATTCTTTTTGAAAATTTTGGCTTCATGTTAAAAATATATGCCTGACTAATTAATGGTTTAGATATCCACATATTTGCATAGTGTGTTACCCTTTTTCAAGCCCTCAACAACCCCCCGAGTTTTTAGAAAAATGCAGGGTCTCTCCTTTCTATTCTCTTGTCTATATATGCTTTATACTTTTAGATTTACATTGATTTTGATTCCTCATTTCTTTTTGCATCTAGATCATTCTTTTAGATTGTCAAGTTAGATGAACTTTCATATTTTTGACTCTGTTTCTTTCCATCCTTGAAATTTATGCCTCAAATGACTTTCTTTCTTTCCCTGAATTTTATTCATCAATTAACATGCTTTATGCTCATCATTGAGCTTTATTTTCCATTGAGTTTTAGTTTCTTTCCTTTCTTAACTTTTTCTTCTTTGATTTCTTTGTTCAAACTTTTTTGGTTGCTAATTTCATGTACTGAAATATTCTAAAGGTGTTGGATATTAGATTTAAAAACATGTTGTCCAAGTTTATCTCTCCTAAATAATTAGGATTCTTAGAAGTTCGCCAAAATCATGAAACCATTGGATTGGCATAAGGGGCGTTCACACTATAAAACCTAAACACATGCCAACAATGGTGAACAAGTTGGAATTATCTAAAGCTTATGACAAAGTGTGTTGGCTCATTTGAGATTATTTTTAATTCACATTTTTGTGAACTTCTCTATGGTTAATTAGAACATGGGGTGTGTTAGTTTGGTTTCACATGATGTTC